>CM060200.1:12834999-12900900 GCA_030562195.1 Nipponacmea schrenckii
GCAAATTACAGCTTTGTAGCCTTTCCAAGCAAAAAATTATCTGTGTTTGAGCACCTCTTGTGCAACAATGTGTAGAATGAAACAAACTCTAGCTTGAAAAATTAGGGATTTTAATTCAGTTTTAAGGTTTTTTGAAGTCCCTTTTAGATATTGTCTGCAAATTCTAGTTGTAAAGCTTTGTAAGCAAAAATGTTATTTCTGTTTGAGTATTTCTTGTGCAGCAATTTGCAGAATGAAATAAATATATATTTATTTTCCTAAACTATGTTTTAAATTTGAGTTAACTATGAAATAAAATGAGTTTTGTTTTGTCTCACATGTCTAGAAAGCCCATGTGGATATTGCCTGAAATTCCAGTTTTGAAGCTTTGTAACTTTGCAACAAACAATTATTTCTGTTTGAGTATTTTTCTGTGCAACAACGTGTAGAATGAAAACAAAATCGGCCTTAAAAACTTTTTAATTTTAATTTAGTTTATAGCGATTTTTAAAGTCATTGAGCTTTTGGTAGTAGGAAATGAGCATCTCTGCAGATCAGAGCTTTTATTTGCAAAAGTTATGAATTTGCCATATTTGGATCAAGTGTCCTAAATGCAAACCAAATACCTTATTTTAAAATGTTTTCCCTAAATTATTATAGATATTTGAATTCTGTTTTTTCTCACATGTCTAGATAGCTCATATGGATATTGCCTGCTAATTCCAGCTTTGTAACTTTGTAATTTGGAAGCTAAACATTATTTGTATTTGAGCACTTCTTTTGCAAGGCCGAATACCCATATTTTCATGTTTTTCTCCTAAATTATGTTATAAATTTTATTTCTTTTTCTCGTGTGTCCAGATAGCTCATGACAGAAGAGTAGGCCGTAAAACTCCTTTCATTTCATTTCATTTCAAGATAGCCGATGTGAATATTGCAAGCAAATTCCAGCTTTGTAAGCAGAAAATTTATTTGTGTTTGAGCACTTCTTGTGCAACAATTTCTGTTTTTTCTCATATGTCCAGATAGCCCATGTGGATATTGCCTGCAGATTCCAGCAGTGTAGCTTTGAAAATTTGCAAGCAAAAATTATTATGTTTGAGAACTTCTTGTTCAACAATGTGCAGAATAATAAAATTTCTAAATTGAAAAATACCAAAAAATCCCGATTACATCATTCGGGTTTTCTCGGACATTTCCCTAGAACCTATGTCTTGAATTTATGGACAAGCGTTTAAATCCAATTTGCGGAAAATACCAAAAAATCCCGTTTACATCATTCGGGTTTTCTCGGTTTTTCCGTAGGACCCCTGTCTTGAATTTATGGACAAGCGTTTTAATCTAATTTGCGGAAAATACCAAAAAGCCCGATTACATCAATCGGGTTTTCACGAACATGTGTTAAATCATATTTACACAAAAAAATCTAAAAATCTAAAATTCGTATATCGAATCATACAAAATGATTGAAGAAAATGAAATTCTGTATAAGTTGTGGGCATCAACATGTCTGGGGGTAGTAGCATGTCGCAGTGTTTCAAGACGTATTTTGGTAAGATATTTAAAGAATGGTTTCGTGCATCGCAATGCAATTTACAATCCAATGGGAAATGTTGATTATCTTCAAATACATGTTCACAACTACAAGCGGAAGTATCTGAAATATGTCTCATATGCTTATGACCTTGAAGGTCGCTGCAAGCGACGGCAGCACTGGAGGATTTGATTTAAACGTGTGCCAAAGTTGAAATGCTGTGGGTTTTTTTATAATCATTTATTTTAAATTTATTTTTGAAAAATGAAATAGAGGGTGAATTTTTGGTTGAAGAAAGAAGGTTGTTCCAGAGTTTGATAGCAGATGGTATAAAAGATTTCGAAAATATATCAGTTTTGCAAAAGTATTCTGAAAGATTATCATTGTTTCTAAGATTATAAGGTGAGTTGGTGTATTGAACTAGGTTTGATAGGAAAGCGGGGGTTTGGTTATTTAGAATTTTGAACATCAATATCATACCCTCTCATCCTTAATTGTGTACCTGAGTTCAACAAATTTCTTTCTCTCTTCTCCGAGAGTATTAATGTATCAACCAAAACCATCTGGAATTGTCTACCATGTAGGTATATACAATTAGAGAGCCTACTTGTTTGAAATAAGCTTCTCACGTGCGTTTTTGACAGCTTTCCGTTTATTTTATTTTGATAACATTATACCACACTATTATAAAAGCTGGGATGGAATTATTTACCATGTATACCATGGGTATATACATTCTGGGCAACCACCTGCCATCTGAATCTAAACAGTTGTCACAAACGTATATTCTAGCCAGGCTGTGATATTTGAAAAATTTTTCTTGTGTTTTATTTTTAAGGTATAATGGTTGTAGAACATGGAATAGATGTAGTTAGAGGATAGTATAGTGTTATAGATATTGGTTAAGAAGAACGGTGATAGATAATGGTTAAGACGAATATTTAGAGATAATGCTTAAGAGTAGTTATATCGGACAAGAAGAGTAGTCAAAAATATTGGTTAAGAAAATCAGTTATTGATAACGGTTAAGACGAAAATTATAATTATGTTGTCAGATGGACAATGAGCCAAAAGGAAAGATAATACAAGGTAAACTAGTTTTGTTTCAACCTAATCTGGTGAAGGGTGAGAAGGGGTGGAAGATGGAAACTATTGTTTTATATCATATTAACTTTATCTGACACAAAACATTTTGTACATATCTACAAAAATACAATTTTTCAAATTTTTGACGGTTAGTTCTTGACTGGTTTGTGAATATTGATTGGGAGGGTCAGAATATTTCATATTGAAAGTCTTTGACGATCGAGCAGATTCAGGTCTCTGCAATTCTTGTGATAATCTTTGTAGAATAGACGTGGTTTTTCTATACATGTACACATGTACATACAAAACGAGCCGTCCTAATGAGGATTATGTATTCGAAATCATGTCAGCATCATAAGCTTGGAAATGATTCAATGAGATGCTGCAACAATGAGCAGAATGAACAAATTTCTAGCTTAAAATGTTATGAATTTTATTTCGTTTTGGTTTTATTTTAATTCCATGAAGTCTCAGTAGTAGAAAAGTGCATCGCTGGAGCTCAGAGATTTTATTTGGAAAAGTAATCAATATGTCATATTATGGCTCAAGTGGTCTAAATGCAAACTAAATACCCCTATTTTCAAGTGTTTGTTGTTTTGGGAAAGCAGCTTGACAAACTGTAAAATGCCTTAACTTAGCAGTTTATAACGAGAATTCTACGAAAGCTCAGATAAAGCATTTATGAATCGATTTTGATACATTGGTCTGAAAGCATAGATGGTGTTTTTAATGACACCTAGACCACTTTCGAAAGCATTGGACAGGACATCCGAATTTTTACTTATCGAGGTGGAGATAGGTTTAAATAAAGCTAGACCGAGATGGGACGATAACGACTAATAAAGATATAACAAAACCCATACTTTTGTTTGTCACTCCGCCTTTGACTGATTTTTATAGACCTCAAAATGTTGAAATAGGTCTTCGTCTAGGTTTTGAGGAAATCAAACAATTTTAAACATTCAAATTTTTGTAGAATCACCTTAAAACTTAGTTCACTGGTGCTTCTCTGATTAAACGTGAAGAAAAAAACAATTTTAATCACGGTAAAAATGTAGACAGGAGATTCAATATAAAAAAATATCAATATTCCCGATTATATCATTCGAGATCTTTTGGGATTTTCGCAGGACCTCTGACTTGAATACTAAGGAAAGTTTTGCGGAGAATGTAAGTAATCCCGATAAATTCATTCGGGATTTGCAAGTGGTCTTTTGATCACTTCTTGTGCAACAATGTGCAGAATGAAACATTTTCTAACTTGAATTTTTCCTAAACTATGTTATAAATTGAGTTCTATTTTATTTCACATTTATTAAGATAGCACAATCATGTGGATATTACTTGCATATTTCAGCTTTGAAGCCTTTCCATGCAATAAATTGTCTGTGTTTGAGCACCTCTTGTGCAACAATGTGTATGAAACAAACTCTAGTTTGAATAATTAGGGATTTTAATTTAGTTTTTAAGGTTTTTGAAGACCCTTGTAGATATTGCCTGCTATTCTAGCTAAATAGCTTTGTAAGCAAACATATTTTTCTGTTTGAGTATTTCTTGTGCATGAAAATAAATATACTTTCAAGTGTTTTTCCAAATCATGTTAGATATTTGAGTTCTGTTTTCTCATAATTATGTCCCGATGGCCCATTTAAATATTGCTTACAAGTTCCAGCTTTGAAACTTTGCAACCTAAAAAAATTATTTGTATTTGAGCACTTCTTGTGCAACAATGTGCAGCATGAAAAAAATTCCAACTTGGAAACTACGAAATTTAATTTAGTTTGAACGGTTTTTGAAGTCTCTGAGTTCTTAGTAGTAGGAACTGAGGATCACTGGAGCTCAGAGCTTTTATTTGGATAAGTTATTGATTTATCATATTTGGCTCAAGTGGCCTAAATTTAAGCCAAATGCCCATATTTTTAAGTGTATCTCCTAAACTATGTTATAAATTCAACTGGAGATTCCAGCTTTGTACCTTTGTAACCTTGTAATTAAATATGTTTGAGCATTTCTTGTGCAACAATGTGCAGATTGCAAAAAAAACTAGCTTGAAAACGTTTTAATTTAAATTTAATATATACCGATTTTTTTAAAAACATTGAGCTTCAGTAGTAGGAAATAAGCATCGCTGCAGATCAGAGCTTTTATTTGCAAAATGTTATCAATTTGCCATATTTGGCTTAAGTGGCCTAAATGCAAAACAAAAACCTTATTTTAAAGCGTTTATTATATTATATTATATAATATATTTCGTTCTCACATGTCCAGTCTGACGGCCCATGTGGATATTGCCTGAAAATTTCAGCTTTAAAGCTTTGTAACTTAGCAACCCAAAAATTTATTTGTATTTGAACACTTCTTTTGTATGGAGGGGTAGAGTTGCCAAAACTGTGTGCAAAGTCAAGATTGCAAAGTCAAAAATTCATATTTCCACATGTCACGTTTTACAAAATTCATTCTCTACAAAATCAGAATGTCGCAATTTGAATTGCAAAGTCAACAATTACTCATTTCGGTTTTCAAGATCGTCAATTATAACAATGAAAACGCCAACTTGAAATCGTTTTCTAACAATATTAACTTCTGCATTTTGCATCAATAACATTACCAACTGTGTATTCTTGACTTTGCATTCTCGACATCTGTAAACTCGACGTCTGTATTCTTGAACGTTTACCATATAAGGTTCCGTGACCTACTTGATTAGCATATTACGGAAATCCACGGAAGTTATAAAAGGCGACGTTAAACCTTCATTAGCATATTACTATTACGGAAAATCTCGTAATCTTACTGAATCCTTGACTGCTCCCTACAAAACCGGTTGTTTACTGCACTTAAGGCAGGTTCTTAATAAATATGACACATTTTCTGATTTTATTATCAACATTGTGTATTTGTGCACTCTTTAACGAAATGTATTTTACCGGACGTATTTCAGTAATCCTTTTTATCTGTGCGTTGCATCAAATCCATTATTAAAACTGAGCTTGCTCAGTCAATTTTTTCTTTTTTCTTTTTTTCTTTTTTTTTTCTTTTTTTTTTTCCAATGTATTGCCCCATGGGCTGAATGTGAGACAAGACCATGTCCTTGTGTATTGGGCCTGATTCTGTACATTACCCATGTAAAATAAAGAGTTAATTATTATTATTATTATTATTTAAGGATCAATTCCTTGGGTTTGATTCTGACGCAACATTAATGGCGTACATTTGATAGAAAACTTAAAATTTAGTGATTTATGTTAGATGGGTATGTCTCGTAAATTACAATTACAGAAAAATGTGACTCCCCCTCTGTGAAGTTTGACCCGATTCGACAAGGCTGGTAAAAAAAATCATTTATTTTCCTAACATAATACAGTTTTAGAAAAAATAAGAAATTTTCCTCAAAACTGATGTTATTTTCTCATTTTTTCCATCACAACTTTACCATTTTAGTTGAGAATCAGTCAATATGCTAATGAAGGTTTAACGCCGTCTTTTATAACTTCCGTGGATTTCCGTAATATGCTAATGAAGGTTTAACGCCGTCTTTTATAACTTCAGTGGATTTTCGTAATATGCTAATGAAGGTTTAACGTCGTCTGTCAAAATTTCAGTGGATTTCCGTAATATGCTAATGAGGGTTTAACGTCACCTTTAATAACTTCCGTGAATTTCCGTAATATGCTAATGAAGGTTTAACGTCGTCTGTCAAAATTTCAGTGGATTTCCGTAATATGCTAATGAGGGTTTAACGCCACCTTTAATAACTTCCGTGAAGTTCCGTAATATGCTAATGAAGGTTTAACGTCGTCTGTCAAAATTTCCGTGGATTTCCGTAATATGCTAATGAAGGTTCAACGTCACCTTTAATAACTTCCGTGAATTTCCGTAATATGCTAATGAAGGTTTAACGTCGTCTGTCAAAATTTCAGTGGATTTCCGTAATATGCTTATGAAGGTTTAACGTCGTCTGTCAAAATTTCCGTGGATTTCCGTAATATGTTAATGAAGGTTTAACGTCGCCTTTAATAACTTCCGTGGATTTCCGTAATATGCTAATGAAGTAGGTCACGGAACCTTATATGGTAAACGTTCAAGAATACAGACGTCGAGTTTACAGATGTCGGGAATGCAAAGTCAAGAATACACAGTTGGTAATGTTATTGATGCAAAATGCAGAAGTTAATATTGTTAGAAAACGATTTCAATTTGGCGTTTTCATTGTTATAATTGACAATCTTGAAAACCGAAATGAGTAATTGTTGACTTTGCAATTCAAATTGCGACATTCTGATTTTGTAGAGAATGAATTTTGTAAAATGTGGAAATATGAATTTTTGACTTTGCAATCTTGACTTTGCACACAGTTTTGGCAACGATACCCCTCCATACTTTTGCAAGCCAAATACACTTAATTTTCAAGTGTATCTCCTAAAGTATGTTATAAATTTGATTTCTGTTTTTCTCTCATGTCTAGATAGCCCACGTGGATATTGCCTTCAGATTTCAGCTAATAGCTTTGTAACTTTGCAAGCAAATAATTATTTATGTTTGAACACTTCTTGTGCAACAATGTGCAGAATTTAAAAAGTTCCTGCTTGAAAAACACAAATAGAATTATTGACGATGATAGTTTGCCGGCCATTGAGAATTCTTCTTTTAAGAGTTATAAAGTTGACAGAAAGTTCAATTAAAAGTCACTAGCAAGTTATTTACTTTTTAAATTTTACTATTCCTTGCAAAAAATTTGCGTAATTATATATTAAGTTTTATCGTTCTTTTCTGCTTTCTACAAGAATGTGAAACAGTTACTATACATAGATAATTGGGAACGTCCGCGGGAAACATTTTTCTCAGTATAGGCGTCATTCAAAATACTTCGTTTTTCTCACGTTCAACCGGAAGTACACCGTCGGTGAAAGTTAACTAAAAATCGGCAATTGTACCTTGGACAAAAAAAAAATTACTGCAAATATGAAGATCTATCATGAGTTTCTTAACTTTGGGAAGATAGAATGATAAACCTTTAAAATCTTTTTTAACTTCGAGTATTCTTTATACAACGTTTTTTCCCTTTGAAATAGATTTATTTCTTTAAAAAATACATTAAATAATTAATAAATGTAAACAATGCGATATACGGATTGTTTGTTTTCTTCGGACCACAATAATATCAAAATTACCTCCCTTTGACTACATGCATTATTTAGCCATACCCCACGTGCTGAATGATAAAAATGGATGTACGTTATGTTCGTTTTGAGAATAGTTTATTGAAAGGTCAGTTACAAGATTTCTTTAACAATTTTTCGACAATTGGTTAATCAAATTTCTACTCATTGTTTTTTTTAAAGATATGGCATATTCAGTAATATTTCAATGTCACGTGTTCATTTTTGTAAACAGTTTAGTTACTAATATTTTTCTTCATTTATTCATTCTTTCGGGATTTCAAGTCAAGTCTTTTTATGATGTGGACTATTCACTTGTGGACTATTCACTGTGTGACTTCTCGTCTCGATTAACTTTGCTCACAAGCCTCATTCATACCTCTGTGGTGACTGAATCTAATTTTGTCAATATGTCCATATAATATTCATTTTCAAATAACTTGGACCAAATTTCAAAGAGGTGTATGTTGTGGAGAGGGGGATCGTGAAAACTCATTTTACCATAGCACATAATTATTTCATTGCATCCAAAAACATTCTGACACAAAAGTGACATAATGTAGCTTTTTATTAATTCATCAGTTAAAGATAGGTTTTCTCATTTTCATATATATACATATATATATATACCATAATTGGACCCGTAATAGTTATATCGATAGAAAGTAGAGGTGTTCTAATGACTGGGAAAAATACCAGATGGTCCCACAAGTCCCTAATTAACTCGCAATTAGGCTAAGTATGACGGGATTTCCCACGGTAGGGTACTAGCATAGGTATGTACGTCAAGTCTCAAATGTCGTTCAAATGCCGTTGATCTTTTTTATTGATCATCCAGTCTGTCAATTCGGTATTTTCACTGTGTGCATAAATCATGACGTCACCGGACGCTGTTGTTATTGTCCACATTCCTTAATATTTTCTACAACAACAATGGCATTTTGATATTCCATTTATTATCTCCAGCAAAAGGCAATAAAACGTTTAATATCACTTTGTAAAAACATTATGAATTAATTTAAATAAGTTTTTACTCACTAATAATAAAATACAAAATCAATTCTTATACACCTTCATTCATATGACATCATTTGGTCACGTACACAAACACGGAGTCTAAATTTAGCGTTTCAAAAAAGATCAGAGTCAAATAAATGTATTCCACAAGCATTTCTACGTCCACATAGGTCTTTTGAACTTGAGAATACATGGATTATTCATTAGAAACCCCAATTAATCAATTAGTAAGCTTTCTTTGGCTCTAATTAATGAGGCAACCCATCTTTAATCTATCAATTATTATGCGAAAACAGTTACTCATTCAGATAATATAGGGATAGTATAGTCTAGGATTGTAAAGTCTCCTCAACCATCTTTCCTGATGAGGATTTTATATCCAAAACACGCATGGATATTGGAAATTCAATATTGTATTGTTATTTGGAATACATGGTGTTGTAGTCATTTTATTTTCAATACAGACAGCACTTAATTGAAATGATCTATCTTCCAATACGAGTACAGTATCTTGATGCAAACTGTACTTTCTTGTACAAACGTTGAAAGGTGTGGATTAGAAATAAATATTCACTATTTTTCATACATTGCAATTGATGTAATGTATACTTTAGTGAACTTTTGAACTCTCTGATATGTAGTTTAAATCTAGGAATATAAAACGGTATATATTTGATGTGTTGTGAATAACGCGTTTTAAACCTCTCATACACAACCTAACCTCAGTAAGTAACACCTTAATAGGACTGTCTTGTATTTTTGCTTACCTTTAAGCATTCAGGCAGGTGATCTTGGCCATCTGTTTTGTGGATATATAAATTTAAAATGGTAAATGGTTAGAAGAATAGTTATAGATATACATAATGAAGAACAGATATGAATAAGAAGAATGGTTATAGATTATGGTTAAGAAGAATAGTTTAGTTATAGATAATGAAGAGTTAAGAAAAGGTTAGTTATAGAATATAATTAATGGTTGTAAATAATAGTCTTAAATACTTATTTAGAAGAATTGTAAATAGATAGATAAATAGTCAAGACAAAGACAATTATAAGTTATTATAAGTATTATTTTAATTACCCCTTTCACAATCATTACATTTTTGATAGGCAACAATTTTAGAATGTGTATCAAAAATGTAGGTCAATGTGGCTATGTGGCAAAATTAAACTAAAAGTTAGCCTGACTGAAGATCAATGCATACGAATTGATAATATTAGCTGTTGTTCAGTGAATTTGTATTTCGACCCTATACATTATTTCTGTATGAGACCGGATATACCAACTTGCTTTTTAGAACGTATTTAATAATTATTGATTCCTTGTCTAAATCATTTACATAATAGTGTGATATATAAGAAGGATAGACCAAGGTGAAAAGAATTATTTATGTATATGAATAATAAGAAGAATAGAACTAGATGTACAAGAATACAAAAAATAAATAAAAGGTCAGCTTAATATTAAAATTAGACAGAGGATAAGTCTTACTTAAACTTATATTAAACCATTTTGTACTGAAAGCTGAAAGATTTAACAAACCAGACTTGTATAATATAGTTCTTAGATATAACAAGTTGATTTAGGTTTAATTTGACTTGCTGTTGTTGTCTTTTTAGCTGTTGTTGTTTTTTTGTTTGTTATTGTGACTCTTTATTGTGTTGGTTGTTGCTATTGTTGATGATTTTTTGTTATCCGTTGTTGTAGTGAATTTTGGTTTTATTGCTATGCCTAATTTGTGCTCAAGGTTCTCAAACTATTTGCAGGTTTTTTTTTTAAAATCTATTTGATCAATTATTATTTCTTTGTCCTTTTTCGTTTTGTTTATATTTGTTTGATTCATTGATGTTTGAACCACAAGCAATAGTTCTCTTATTATATACTAAGTGTTTTAGATGATATGGTATATAAGATGATAAAAATAGGCTTTTCTTTTATTTTATTTTAACATTATTTAGATTGTTTTTTTAACCCTCTTTGTTTTCAATATATTTTAGTTATATCATTAGTAGTTTTTGGTTCAAAAGTGGAAATTCTACAAGATTCGTGTTGTTTGTTAAGCCATATTTCTGAAACAAATGTATCGGAAATTTGTTCCAAAACATGTGTTTTGACATGGTCATATATCCCTGTAATTATGTCTTCTACAAATATTCAGAAAACATATCTGTAATTTTGCTTTAATATTTCCAATGATACAAATCCCAATGTTTTATGTTTTGATGTAGTAATAACAATAACTATGACAATTATTGATATGTCGGCGTTAATAAAAGACGGATTCCGCGGAATCCGTCTTTTATTAATCTGCAGAATGCGTCTTTTATTAATGTCATGACACATAATCTGCGGATTTAAAAAAGCAGGCCTCTACGCCGTGGCTATAATCCGCAGAATTCGCGTTTTTTTTTTTAAAAAGCAGTTCTCTGGTAATGAAGTCGAGAACTAGATATCTATGTAAATAACAAACTATACATAAAGAATAGGAAAAAGGCGGTGAACCTGGCCCAATGGTGTGTACAGACGAAGCATTAGCCTGCTCTACGACGAGCAACTCGCATAGTACGGCTAAAAGTAGGTCGACAACATTTGCCATCTCTAGGTGGCCAGTGGTACCCGCGGACATAATATATCTCAAGTCTCAACAGGCGGGCATAGTTTTGGTTTTGAATGCCGGGGAAAAGAGCGTCCGACTCAGACTCTGGACGAGGGTAAAATGAATTCACCTAATGACCGGTTGTTCAGAGGCACCCTTGTCCGAGCATGGGGAGGTGAAAGGATGCGCGATTTGGAACTCAAATGTTGTGTAAACTTCAGTCTGCGTGGCATGACTGATCCAGGATTTCCAATATTAGGGCCACAAGGGGTGGGGGTACTTGGTGTGCAATCAAATGTCAATACAGTAAGTCGATCTGCTTAAAATCTTTCATATGCCTATTTATTTATCATTCATACACCCATGAACTTCAATTCCCAAAAGAAATACCGTTGTTACCCTTTGACGACAAATCAAGCGTTAGTTAAGCAGGGTATGCTACGGGGATTTCCCAATGACGTATTCTTTGGGCCAGGTTCTATGGGAGGCCAAACTTTAAGACCTAACCGTAACAACCGCAATGACGGGCCTTTGCCTATCATTTATGTATAGTTTGTTATTTACATAGGTATCTAGTTCTCGACAACAGGACTGCTTTTTTTTTAAATCCGCGGATTCCGCGGAGTCACGCCGTCACAGCGTTACTAAAAGACGGATTTCCGTGGAATACGTATTTTATTAACCCGTGGAGGACTGCTTTTTTAAAATACGCGGAATCCGCGGATTATGTGTCACGACATTAATAAAAGACGGATTCTGCAGATTAATAAAAGACGGAATCCGCGGAATCCGTCTTTTATTAACGCCGTTGACGTATTATAAACTAAACATGTCTATTGACCTACCAAGATACATGGTATACACGTTTAGTTATTAACGATCTCATTTTCTGTGGGGAAACACTGTTGTACATTTTATTTAATAAACCTCGTTTGACAGTTTTTTTGTTTCTTTTAAAGATACACTAACATGTAAATTATATTATTCTATAGAAAATGATATTCGTTAGAGAAATGTGAACCCTGGAATTTATTTTATTTACAAATAGATGTAGCATTTTACTTATTTTTTTCACGCGATATCCTTCACAGAGTGATTTTTTTTTTTTGCGTCATTTATACTTTTCAATAATTTGATGTTAAAGTAAGAAGTAGCTTGGGAAGATTTAAACAACGACTTTTATGTATATCTTACAGCATGTACTTCGCGATTTTTCTAGCGGCGCTTGATGTTGATTACAATTCATTGGTTCGATATCGGTATAGGTCGAGATAATGCCTTTGAATTTTTCAACCGGTCTAAGGGACAGACAATCGTTAGATGGAAAATATACAGATTTACTGTAGACATAGAACATATTTTTTGTTTTCGCGTAAAGAATTTTAAAAAATGTCACATTCTCTTTAAAACAAACCGTTTCAAAACATCATTGCTTTTAAATAAAATTTATATCTATCATGATATAAGCAACAGTGTTGAACAAAATATCACATGATAGTGAACTGAACAACTGCCATTATTTATCCATTTTACTGGGCGCTTCAGAAGTCGATGTAAATTTTGATCGGATGATGGGGCCTGGTGACGTATTTCAATGTTAAGTCTATGGAAAAGTATCCATGTTCTGACCTAGATTTGACTTATAAAAAAAAAAAAAAAAATCACACACACACACTAGTATTTAGGTCCTGTTTATCTGACATCTCGAGAATGAGCGGATGTTACCTGTGAATTTCAGATGGCTAGCTTACATACTTTGAAAGTTATGGCGTTTTTTCGATTTTGGCCAAATTTGCCCTGGTCCCCCAGGCTTCACATTTTTCGGATTTTGGTCGATTTTCGAAGTGTTTCCGATTTTGGTTTTATGTGGTTCAAAATTTTTCGTATCAAATCGATCAAAAATCGAACAAAAAAAACTGTTAAACGAGGTTTATTAAAGCCATGGTGCTGATAATGCACACAGTTTTATCGAGTGGTTTTTATAGTCATGGTGCCGATAATACACTCAGTTTTGATTGAGTGGAAGTTAACATCCAGTGCCGATAATGCACATTGTTTGATGATGTTCTTTCATAGACACGATGGCTTTAATGCACGCTGCCTTTGTGTAGAATACAATAATGCATACTGTTTGATGAGAGGCTTTTATAGCCAAGATGCCGATAATGCTCAATGTTAGTTGAGTTTTGGTTAGAGGGTGCTTCCTACTGCGATGGTGCCGAAAATGCACATTGAGAGTGTTAGTGGGTCCAATCTTTCACGATTTTTTTTTCTCCCTTTAATGGACGTTTGTAGTTCCATTTGTATATCTATCAAAATAAATGCTAGTGGTTCGCTTATAAAGATTTTGATGTTGCCAGTCGTAAATTGTCAGTCTTTTTCGGAGACTTATTTGTGTTATTCATATTGAACAACTTTCTTTCAGAAGTGTCTCAATGTCGGCACCATCTAAAAGGAAATCTGGACTAGCTTTGAGTACTAAAGAGTACCCTAAGAAGAAAAGGTCAGCAAGTCTTGGTGGACCTGATACATGCAGTCTCACACAAGAAGCCGAGGATAGAATTGTGGATAAACTCTTTCATAAACTTTCAAACCATCGTTTATTTGATCAGAATCTCCAGTCTCCCGTGGATCAAGCTTCGACAGTTAGTGAAGCGTTATCGAGTTCACAGAATGAATCCGGGAACGTGTCATCTGAAGTTACACCAACTTCCCAAACATTGGATGGAAATGTTTCAGGTACTCCTGAGTTAAATGCTGGGAATAATCCCCCAACAATTTCTCATCCTTCACATTCCTACAATTTGGGTATATCTGCCCACATTTCAGATAAGCTCAAATCCTGCATTTGGCAAAAAGCTTTTATAGAGTTTTCATCGTTATTACCTGAAGGGTTATCCGAAGGGTTTAACATCGACGTTGAAAATTCGGGAAAGGATAAACTTTTGAAAATTGTTTCCAGACCCAAGTCAAACGTGCTTAGCATTGACAGCTGGCTCAAAGCATTCCATATTTTCATGGACATATATTTGCAGAAATATCCGGATTCTTATTCGGGACTTTTATCTTATGCTGCACTTATACAGGATTTGAGCAGATCTTATGGCCAAAAGGCTTTTCTATTTTATGATTCAACATTTAGAAATCACATGCAGTCACAGCCTCTTCAATGGGGTGTTATGCACTCGGAACTTTGGTTGCGTGCCACAACACTTTATGGACATCAGTCCCAAAATGACGGGCCCTCAAAGCAGAAACGTTTGTGCTACGCCTTTAATCAGAAAAACGGTTGTACGCGTCATAGTTGTGCGTACAATCACCTTTGCCTGAAGTGCGGTGGCAAGCATCCTCGTTTTAGATGTTATAAAACTGATGCATCTAAGAGTAATAACGATTCTGAACGAATTCAGACACCTTCAACCAGTTTCTTTCGTACCTCCCGTAGACAAAACTCCCAGTCACAAGCTACCATCGCCGATAAATCCTCTTAAATTACACAATGTTCTTGAAGGTTATCACTTAATCGATCGAGACTTTTTGGTGCGTGGTTTCGAGAAAGGCTTTCGGATTCCTTTTAATGGTGAAAGGAAGTTGCGTGTGTCAAAAAACCATACTTCTTGTAATCAAAATAAAGAGGCGTTCGTTAAAAAGTAAGAGAAGGAATCTTGTGCTGGCCGTATACGGGGTCCCTTTTCAACCCCTCCTTTTAAGAATATTATTTGTTCACCTCTTGGACTTGTTCCTAAAGCAACTAGTGCAGACGGCACTGTCTCTTTTAGGGTAATTCATGACCTTTCATTTCCGGTTGGTAATTCGATCAACTCATGTATAGACAAAAGCTTCACAGAAGTAGCATATGACTCTATAGATGACGTTATTTCTATTGTTAAACTGTTAGGTCGCGGTTGTCTCATGGCCAAAAGTGATATTCTAGATGCCTATCGTCAGATCCCAATTCACCCTTCCGATTATGAGTTGCTTGGATTAACCGTTAAGAATGGCAGAGATATAGACTATTATTATGATACGTGCTTGCCGATGGGCTTGAGTGCAAGCTGTCAAATCTTTGAACGGTTTAGTTCTGCTTTGCATTGGGTCATGACCAATAAACATGATGCCCATGTAAGTCATATGATAGACGATTTCTTTTTCGCAGGTCCAGCAAAATCAGAATTTTGTTTGAAGTCCTTGAATAATTTTTCATCACTTGCGGCTTCTATTGGACTACCTCTGAAGCCAGAAAAAACTGTTCTTCCAACCACACGACTTACGATCTATGGCATCGAGATAGACTCTATTTTAATGTTGAGTCGACTTCCGCTTGACAAAGTCATGAAGATTCGTGAGCTGTTTTAAAGTCCGGAAAAAAGTTTCACTCCGTGAACTTCAGAGTCTGATTGGGCTCCTTAATTTTGCATCGTCCGTCGTGGTACCGGGACGGGCTTTCTTAAGACGTTTGATTGATTTGACTAAAGGTATTTCGAAAGCTCATTATCAGATTCGTCTCAATAAGGAAGCAAGATTAGATTTACATGCTTGGTTACTGTTTATTGGTAATTTTAACGGAAAATGTATGTTTCTAAACGACAATTGGTTATCTTCAGATACTATTAAATTGTACACAGACGCTGCGTCGACCAAAGGTTACGCGGCAGTTTTCGGTTCCAAGTGGTTCGCCTTTCCTTGGTCTAAAGAGATGGAATCTTTGCATATTAATGCCATGGAGCTGCTTCCAATAGTTGTAGCCTTGGAAACGTGGGGTAATTTAATGGAAAATCACAAGATTCTATTTCTGACCGATAACGAATGCACCAAATTTGTTATTAACAAAATGTCCTCTAAATGTCCGTTGATGATGCGCCTAGTTCGTAGGTTGGTTATCGCTACTCTTACCCATAATATTGTTTTTAAAGCTAAACATATCCCGGGTATAACAAATACGTTGAGTGACTCTTTGTCTCGTTTGATGTTTCAGAAAGCCAGGGAAATAGCACCTCATTTGGATTCGGATCCCTTTCCCGTTCCAGTGGAGTTTTTGTCGGTTTAGATAGTGGCGCTTGTAAAGTCTTGGAATCTTCAATGTCATCCACGACATTGTCCTGTTACAAAAATTACTGGTTAAAATTTACACAGTTTTGTCATCAGAGGAATTATCCCACAGTTCTACCGATTTCTCAGACTTGTTTATTGAATTTTCTGGCCTTTTTATTTGATTCTGGTTATGCACCCAGTACGATTGGCATCTGCTATAAGTTATGTACATAAGTTGTCATCATTAGATAATCCGTCCGATACTTTTTTGGTTAAGAAGTTTATTTAAGGTGCTAAAAATTTGAAACCTACTTCAGATAATCGACTTCCGATATCTAAGAGCTTGCTAAAGCGTTTGGTTGACGCTATTCCGATAGTGGTTTCCCTACATTATCACCAAGTTTTGATAAAAGCCATTTTTACTTTAGCATTTGCAGCTTTCCTTCGCATGGGTGAAATCTGCTTAAAATCTAACAACGACCCATCTACTTTAATTCAAGTTTCGGACGTTCAATTTGAGTATTTAGGTGATAAACCTATTGCTTTAAAACTTAACTTACGTAATTTTAAACATAAAAAGTCAACTTCTCCTGTGTGCATCCTCTTAGTAGCAGTACCTGACAATGTAAGTGTATGCCCAGTCAACTGTTTACGTACCTACTTAATTGCATGTCCTCATGTGTCCGGTCCTCTGTTTCAGTTCATGGACGGAAGCCCTATTTCGTATTTCTTTATAACCACAAAGTTAAAGAGTATTTTAGAATTCTTGAATTTGGATCCAAGACTTTACAAGTCTCATTCCTTTAGAATTGGCGCTGCGAGTAGTGCCTTTTTTAACGGTCATTCAGAGGACGCCATTCGGAGATTCGGCCGCTGGAATTCATCAGCAGTAAAAAATTATATTCGTGTGCGAAAACCGTCACTGTGGACAAACCAATGGTGCCAGAGAGTTGTGCTTTTCAGGGTGGTTAGCTGAATAGTGGATCTACATGGCACAATAAACCAGAATGCTGTATCTTTACTGGTTCCAGAGGGACACCCCCCCAAGGTTTGGTAAATTTTCGACTTTTTGACGCAGTTTTTGGCCTCTAGTTTTTCGCCAAAATGTAAGAAACAAGTTTGAATTGAATTTCTGGTATCCCGCGACACCCCCGAATCGATTTTAGTCAAAAAAGACAAAAATAATTTTTGGTCCAAAATTCCAAAATTTTCCTTATCAAATCGATCAAAAAATATCCGTTTTTGATTGTTTTTGGCTTTTCAGGCCTTTGCAAAAACCGTCACTGTGGACAAACCAATGGTGCCAGAGAGTTGTGCTTTTCAGGGTGGTTAGCTGAATAGTGGATCTACATGACACAATAAACCAGAATGCTGTATCTCTACTGGTTCCAGAGGGACAGCCCCCCAAAGTTTGGTAAATTTTCGACTTTTTGACGCAGTTTTAGGCCTCTAGTTTTTCGCCAAAATGCAAGAAACAAGTTTGAATTGAATTTCTGGTATCCCGCGACACCCCCGAATCGATTTTAGTCAAAAAAGACAAAAATAATTTTTGGTCCAAAATTTTCCTTATCAAATCGATCAAAAAATTGCCGTTTTTTGAGTGTTTTGGGCTTTTCAGGCCTTTACGAAAACCGTCACTGTGGACAAACCAATGGTGCCAGAGAGTTGTGCTTTTCAGGGTGGTTAGCTGAATAGTGGATCTACATGGCACAATAAACCAGAATGCTGTATCTCTACTGGTTATAGAGGGACAGCCCCCCCAATGTTTGGTAAATTTTCGACTTTTTGACGCAGTTTTTGGCCTCTAGTTTTTCGCCAAAATGCAAGAAACAAGTTTGAATTGAATTTCTGGTATCCCGCGACACCCCCGAATCGATTTAAGTCAAAAAAGACAAAAATAATTTTTGGTCCAAAATTTTCCTTATCAAATCGATCAAAAAATTGCCGTTTTTTGAGTGTTTTTGGCTTTTCAGGCCCTTGCGAAAACCGTCACTGTGGACAAACCAATGGTGCCAGAGAGTTGTGCTTTTCAGGGTGGTTAGCTGAATAGTGGATCTACATGGCACAATAAACCAGAATGCTGTATCTCTACTGGTTCCAGAGGGACAGCCCCCCAAAGTTTGGTAAATTTTCGACTTTTTGACGCAGTTTTTGGCCTCTAGTTTTTCGCCAAAATGCAAGAAACAAGTTTGAATTGAATTTCTGGTATCCCGCGACACCCCCGAATCGATTTTAGTCAAAAAAGACAAAAATAATTTTTGGTCCAAAATTCCAAAATTTTCCTTATCAAATCGATCAAAATATTGCCGTTTTTTGAGTGTTTTTGGCTTTTCAGGCCTTTGCGAAAACCGTCACTGTGGACAAACCAATGGTGCCAGAGAGTTGTGCTTTTCAGGGTGGTTAGTTGAATAGTGGATCAACATGGCACAATAAACTACAATGCTGCATCTCTACTGGTTCCAGAGGGACAGACCCCCAAAGTTTGGTCAATTTTCGACTTTTTGACGCAGTTTTTGGCCTCTAGTTTTTCGCCAAAATGCAAGAAACAAGTTTGAATTGAATTTCTGGTATCCCGCGACACCCCCGAATCGATTTTAGTCAAAAAAGACAAAAATAATTTTTGGTCCAAAATTCCCAAATTTTCCTTATCAAATCGATCAAAAAATTGCCGTTTTTTGAGTGTTTTTGGCTTTTCAGGCCTTTGCGAAAACCGTCACTGTGGACAAACCAATGGTGCCAGAGAGTTGTGCTTTTCAGGGTGGTTAGCTGAATAGTGGATCTACATGGCACAATAAACCAGAATGCTGTATCTCTACTGGTTCCAGAGGGACAGCCCCCCAAAGTTTGGTAAATTTTCGACTTTTTGACGCAGTTTTTGGCCTCTAGTTTTTCGCCAAAATGCAAGAAACAAGTTTGAATTGAATTTCTGGTATCCCGCGACACCCCCGAATCGATTTTAGTCAAAAAAGACAAAAATAATTTTTGGTCCAAAATTCTAAAATTTTCCTTATCAAATCGATCAAAAAATTGCCGTTTTTTGAGTGTTTTTGTGCTTTTCAGGGTGGTTAGCTGAATAGTGGATCTACATCGCACAATAAACCAGAATGCTGTATCTCCACTGGTTCCATAGGGACAGCCCCCCCCCCAAAGTTTGGTAGATTTTCGACTTTTTGACGCAGTTTTTGGCCTCTAGTTTTTGGCCAAAATGCAAGAAACAAGTTTGAATTGAATTTCTGGTATCCCGCGACACCCCCGAATCGATTTTAGTCAAAAAAGACAAAAATAATTTTTGGTCCAAAATTCCCAAATTTTCCTTATCAAATCGATAAAAAACTTGCCGTTTTTTTAGTGTTTTTGGCTTTTCAGGCCTTTGCGAAAACCGTCACTGTGGACAAACCAATGTGCCAGAGAGTTGTGCTTTTCAGGGTGGTTAGCTGAATAGTGGATCTACATGGCACAATAAACCAGAATTCTGTTTCTCTACTGGTTCCAGAGGGACAGCCCCCCAAAGTTTGGTAAATTTTCGACTTTTTGACGCAGTTTTTCGCCTCTAGTTTTTCGCCAAAATGCAAGAAACAAGTTTGAATTGAATTTCTGGTATCCCGCGACACCCCCGAATCGATTCTAGTCAAAAAAGACAAAAATAATTTTTGGTCCAAAATTCCAAAATTTTCCTTATCAAATCGATCAAAAAATTGCCGTTTTTTGAGTGTTTTTGGCTTTTCAGGCCTTTGCGAAAACCGTCACTGTGGACAAACCAAAGGTGCCAGAGAGTTGTCCTTTGCAGGGTGTATAGCTGAATAATGGATCTACAGTAAATCAGAATGCTATATCTGTATTGGTTCCGGAGTGACAGACCCCCAAAGTTTGGTAAATTTTCAATTTTCTGGACAATTTCGACTCAGACTTTTGCCTCTAGTTTCTCGCCAAAATGCAGGAAACAAGTTTGGTTCGCATTTCTGGTATTCCTCGGGCCCCCCAAATCGATTTCAGAGAAAAGAGACAAACAAAAATTTTGGTCCAAAATTCAAAATTTTCCTTATCAAATCGATCAAAATATTGCCGTTTTTGAATGTTTTTGGCTTTTCAGGCCTTTGCGAAAACCGTCACCGTGGACAAACCAAAGGTGCCAGAGAGTTGTCCTTTGCAGGGTGGATGGCCCTTGTTCTTGAAAACGTGTTCAATCTTAGCTTGTAAACACTCTAGAAAGAACAATTCTTAATAGTTTTTGATGAAACTTGGTTTGAGTATTTTTTTTGACCCAAGGATGAATCCTGTTGAAAATCAGATAAATCGAAAAATATTAAGTACAAGTTATTGCACTTGTTTTTGAAACGCGCTCAATTTAACTCGTAAACATTTTAGAAAGAACAATTTTGAATGGATTTTGATGAAACTTGGCTTTAGTATTTGTTTTCCCCCAAGGATGAACCATATTGAAATCAGATAAATCGGAAATTATTTAGTGTCAGTTATTGCCCATGTTTTCAAAAACGCTTTCAACTTTTGGCTTGTGAACACTCTAAACATTTATTTTTGACAAAACTGTTTAATATCAACCAAGGATGAACCCTAGAATTAAAAATACCAAAATATTTTTAAGGGTGAACCCTTTTGCAAATCATAGCTGTATAAAAAACGTTTACGACAAAGCATACGTCTGACGAGCCTAGCATCCAAATAATAGGACGCATTGCACCGTATTTCCAAAAGGAATGTATTATATTATTGCAAACATCGTGGAAGCTAACCAGAGCCATGTGTATATACACCAATAAAACAAAGAACATGGCGAGAAACCATCGTGGGTGTGTGTGCTATTGTGGACTTCTTGAGCTGTTAAAAATGGATTTTTGCCCCAAAAAAATTCTTTTGTGGGTACTTTCTTGTGGACTCTCCTAAGCTAGATTGAAGGTCGGTACCATATGATGAAGAACTTGGACGACTGTGTTTAAATGAATATTGTCTGAAAATAAACGGTCCTATAAGAATTACCTCGCTTTATGTGTTCTTGCAATAGAAATTTCGCCCGCTTTCATTGGTTGAAATATCATTATCCAATCGCAGTTCAGCTTTAATCTACTGATTGAAATTTCAGGTTGAATAACACTGATTGGTGATAATTGGTCTAATCTGTCGGCACGTTCTGAACCTTCGAGTCAGGGTTTGTTCGGAATTACTCGTATCTAACTGGCCAAAAATGAACAATTTTGTGGATTTTTGTTAGATTTGGCAACCGAGATTTTTTGAGCTTTTTTGCAACGTGTTTGTATGTCTCCTTACAAAAAACTAGCTGTTGAAAATTATAAGTAAACGATTTATGAGCCAAAATGTTGAGCCAAGCTGCCCAGCTGTGTGAAAGTCCATAATCGTACTAATGGCTTGAGAAAGTCACGATTGTCTCGTTTTACAGGGGTTTAGCTTGGGTTTTAATTGCTCGTAGTCTTAATCATCCAGACTGACATCTTTCCTCATGATCCGGTCTAAATAAGACTGAAATTAAACACTTTACTCATAATACTAGTATTAATTAACCTGACTGTATTTTGTATCTCACTAACATTGATAATGTCAATTATGTGGTTATACAAAAGAAGATATATTTCATGTTATGTTAATATGTCCATCTTATGATAAACATGGAAATACCTTTATAAATAAATAAATACTTTTCAGAGTCAAATACTCTTTTTAAATTTGCCAAATTATGTTCAACTACTGATGAACTACAATTGAGAAATATTCCTTTCAAGGAATGGTCGGTCACGGTCTTACTAATGCGCAAGAAATCAAAAAAAAAAAAAAAAAAAGGAGATACGAATTCAAGGTCACTAGTGGATGCAAAATTGAAAGCATTCTTCGTCATACATTTTGAACAACACCAGTAAACCTGAGACGGGTCGAAACATTTTTCGGCCTTTTTTTCGATTCTAATTTTGCTAAAATGATGTCCTCTAAATGTAATACATTTAAGAAAACTTGTAAGCTAAGATGATAGCTTAACTAATTACTAAGTCACAAGTTTTACGATTTCACCGAATTTGCACAGGGTCTTCTGACTTCAACCAAGCCTGTACGATTGTTTTCTCAAAATTGAAAGAGCGTGGCTACTCTAAA
The DNA here is from genome assembly GCA_030562195.1 of Nipponacmea schrenckii. NCBI lineage: Eukaryota > Metazoa > Mollusca > Gastropoda > Lottiidae > Nipponacmea > Nipponacmea schrenckii. Next base: position 12,857,520 of record CM060200.1, read on the forward strand.
CGATTTTTATGAAAACATAAAAAAAATCCCACATTAGCACAGATAGCAGCTAAAAATAGACTTTATGCCGAAGAACCTCCAGGCTTAAGAAGTTCCGCGTGTATTTCAACCAGATGCAAAACATGTCCCTTTATATCCGAAACTCATTATTTTTTAATTAACTCTACGAAAAAAAGAAGTTACACCAACGTCAACAAGTTGTAAAAGAAAGTCTGAGTGTATAGGTCGTTCAGTAAAATCCACTAAAGATGCTACTGACATATTCATCCTGAAACAGCTTAGTGACTGCGATACTATGTTAAAAAAGTTGTCGAGATTGACGATGATGAAGATTCATTATATTGTCGAAGTTTAATTCCCATTTTTAAATCATTACCGAGTAAGAAAAGGCGCTTGGCAAAAATCAAAGTCAGTCATCTACTTTTTGATATAGAGTTTGATGACTTGCACTAATAAGATGTAATAAATGTTGGTAAATTAATGGGTTTATTTCATTTTGTTTCGTTTTAAAACAAGGGTGTCATAATTCTAATTCTAATTCTGTATTTTCAAAACGATTGAATAAATGCATTTTCAACTGCTGAATATAATAAAACATGTTCATGTCACACTATGTTGCCAATCAACCCCTCCTTTAGTATTAAAATATACTAAAAATTAGTCTCTCACATGTTTCGCATCTGAACAATAATTATTTTACCCAACTAATGAAAGAGGTGTCAAGCTATCATTTCCAGCTTCCTTTCTCCATCCACGAGAGCTCTCGTTGTCTACATAATTTGGCGGACAGATAAGCCCCGTTTACATTACTACCGGGCCCGACCCCTTTTCGCATGTGCCGGGGTCGACCCGGGTCGAGCCCACTTAATAATGCCGTTTATACTTGAAGCGTCGAAGCGGGCCGGGCACGTTCGAAAACGACTTCTCCAGTCAATGGAGGTACAATCACTGTAACAAAATGGCGCCGCCCATAGTCAAAATAATTTTCTTTTTGTTATTTTGGGGGAAAAGATGCCCCATAATTTACAACACAAACGAGATCGGAGAATTCATCAACGGCAGTATCTTCTTCGGAAGAAAGTTGTTATTGTCGGAAGCGGAAAACACACGCACATGCGCAGTTAACGTTACAAAGCGTGCCGAGCCTAGTGAAGCATTTACACTGTACGTTCAAGTCAACCGAACTGGGCCGAGCCCACCTCTTGTAAAGGGTCTCGGCCCATTTAAAACTAGCACGGTGCCGAGCCCACTTTACCCGTTTACATTACGGAAATTTTGCCGGGCCAGGCTCGACCCGGGCCGAGCCCAGATGAATACTGACAATGTAAACGGGGCTTAAGAGTAGACAAAATTATCCACTTTCAATGATATTAAAACATTATGAAGAGCAATAACTGCCTTGGACACCAATATAACTTTTTCTACATTTGCGAGTATTGGTCGTCTGAAAAAATACGAAAAAGGGAGGTTGCTATACCAAAAGCATTTTCAGTCACCCTTAATGCGCGTGATAAACGATAATTAAATACCCGTTCATCACGACTAAGGTTTTGACCTGGGTATGGTTTCATCATGCATGGTTTTAGTCCAAATGCATCATTTACAACAAAAACATAAGGCAGTTTGGCGTTGCTACTGTAGTTGGTAAGTCTTTCTGCGTGTGGAATATTGAGTAGGTTTTGTATAACATGCCCCAAGTAACTATTTTGATAAACGCTGCCATCTCTTTGCCTTCCACAATCACCAACATCAACCAACATAAATTCATAATTCGCATTGCCAACAAAACAATGCTGTGTGTTGTTTTGTAAGGCAGATTTTAGTCAAAAAAGACAAAAATAATTTTTGGTCCAAAATTCCAAAATTTTCCTTATCAAATCGATCAAAAAATTGCCGTTTTTTGAGTGTTTTTGTGCTTTTCAGGCCTTTGCGAAAACCGTCACTGTGGACAAACCAATGGTGCCAGAGAGTTGTGCTTTTCAGGGTGGTTAGCTGAATAGTGGATCTACATCGCACAATAAACCAGAATGCTGTATCTCCACTGGTTCCATAGGGACACCCCCCCCCCCCAAAGTTTGGTAGATTTTCGACTTTTTGACGCAGTTTTTGGCCTCTAGTTTTTGGCCAAAATGCAAGAAACAAGTTTGAATTGAATTTCTGGTATCCCGCGACGCCCCCGAATCGATTTTAGTCAAAAAAGACAAAAATAATTTTTGGTCCAAAATTCCCAAATTTTCCTTATCAAATCGATAAAAAACTTGCCGTTTTTTTAGTGTTTTTGTGCTTTTCAGGCCTTTGCGAAAACCGTCACTGTGGACAAACCAATGTGCCAGAGAGTTGTGCTTTTCAGGGTGGTTAGCTGAATAGTGGATCTACATGGCACAATAAACCAGAATTCTGTATCTCTACTGGTTCCAGAGGGACAGCCCCCCAAAGTTTGGTAAATTTTCGACTTTTTGACGCAGTTTTTGGCCTCTAGTTTTTCGCCAAAATGCAAGAAACAAGTTTGAATTGAATTTCTGGTATCCCGCGACACCCCCGAATCGATTTTAGTCAAAAAAGACAAAAATAATTTTTGGTCCAAAATTCCCAAATTTTCCTTATCAAATCGATCAAAAAATTGCCGTTTTTTGATTTTTTTTTTGGCTTTTCAGGCCTTTGCGAAAACCGTCACTGTGGACAAACCAAAGGTGCCAGAGAGTTGTCCTTTGCAGGGTGGATAGCTGAATAATGGATCTACGTGGCACAGTAAATCAGAATGCTATATCTGTATTGGTTCCGGAGTGACAGACCCCCAAAGTTTGGTAAATTTTCAATTTTCTGGACAATTTCGACTCAGACTTTTGCCTCTAGTTTCTCGCCAAAATGCAGGAAACAAGTTTGGTTCGCATTTCTGGTATTCCTCGGGCCCCCCAAATCGATTTCAGAGAAAAGAGACAAACAAAAATTTTGGTCCAAAATTCAAAATTTTCCTTATCAAATCGATCAAAATATTGCCGTTTTTGAATGTTTTTGGCTTTTCAGGCCTTTGCGAAAACCGTCACCGTGGACAAACCAAAGGTGCCAGAGAGTTGTCCTTTGCAGGGTGGATGGCCCTTGTTCTTGAAAACGTGTTCAATCTTAGCTTGTAAACACTCTAGAAAGAACAATTCTTAATAGTTTTTGATGAAACTTGGTTTGAGTATTTTTTTTGACCCAAGGATGAATCCTGTTGAAAATCAGATAAATCGAAAAATATTTAGTACATGTTATTGCCCTTGTTCTTGAAAATGTGTTCAATTTTAGCTTGTAAACACTCTAGAAAGAACAATTTTGAATGGATTTTGATGAAACTTGGTTTGAGTATTTTTTTTCACCCAAGGATGAAACCTATAGAAAATCAGATAATCGAAAAATATTAAGTACAAGTTATTGCACTTGTTTTTGAATCGCGCTCAATTTAACTCGTAAACATTTTAGAAAGAACAATTTTGAATGGATTTTGATGAAACTTGGCTTTAGTATTTGTTTTCCCCCAAGGATGAACCATATTGAAATCAGATAAATCGAAAATTATTTAGTGTCAGTTATTGCCCATGTTTTCAAAAACGCTTTCAACTTTTGGCTTGTAAACACTCTAAACATTTATTTTTGACAAAACTGTTTAATATCAACCAAGGATGAACCCTAGAATTAAAAATACCAAAATATTTTTAAGGGTGAACCCTTTTGCAAATCATAGCTGTATAAAAAACGTTTACGACAAAGCATACGTCTGACGAGCCTAGCATCCAAATAATAGGACGCATTGCACCGTATTTCCAAAAGGAATGTATTATATTATTGCAAACATCGTGGAAGCTAACCAGAGCCATGTGTATATACACCAATAAAACAAAGAACATGGCGAGAAACCATCGTGGGTGTGTGTGCTATTGTGGACTTCTTGAGCTGTTAAAAATGGATTTTTGCCCCAAAAAAATTCTTTTGTGGGTACTTTCTTGTGGACTCTCCTAAGCTAGATTGAAGGTCGGTACCATATGATGAAGAACTTGGACGACTGTGTTTAAATGAATATTGTCTGAAAATAAACGGTTCTATAAGAATTACCTCGCTTTATGTGTTCTTGCAATAGAAATTTCGCCCGCTTTCATTGGTTGAAATATCAGCTGTGTGAAAGTCCATAATCGTACTAATGGCTTGAGAAAGTCACGATTGTCTCGTTTTACAGGGGTTTAGCTTGGGTTTTAATTGCTCGTAGTCTTAATCATCCAGACTGACATCTTTCCTCATGATCCGGTCTAAATAAGACTGAAATTAAACACTTTACTCATAATACTAGTATTAATTAACCTGACTGTATTTTGTATCTCACTAACATTGATAATGTCAATTATGTGGTCATACAAAAGAAGATATATTTCATGTTATGTTAATATGTCCATCTTATGATAAACATGGAAATACCTTTATAAATAAATAAATACTTTTCAGAGTCAAATACTCTTTTTAAATTTGCCAAATTATGTTCAACTACTGATGAACTACAATTGAGAAATGATGTCCTCTAAATGTAATACATTTAAGAAAACTTGTAAGCTAAGATGATAGCTTAACTAATTACTAAGTCACAAGTTTTACGATTTCACCGAATTTGCACAGGGTCTTCTGACTTCAACCAAGCCTGTACGATTGTTTTCTCAAAATTGAAAGAGCGTGGCTACTCTAAACGATTTTTATGAAAACATAAAAAAAATCCCACATTAGCACAGATAGCAGCTAAAAATAGACTTTATGCCGAAGAACCTCCAGGCTTAAGAAGTTCCGCGTGTATTTCAACCAGATGCAAAACATGTCCCTTTATATCCGAAACTCATTATTTTTTAATTAACTCTACGAAAAAAAGAAGTTACACCAACGTCAACAAGTTGTAAAAGAAAGTCTGAGTGTATAGGTCGTTCAGTAAAATCCACTAAAGATGCTACTGCCATATTCATCCTGAAACAGCTTAGTGACTGCGATACTATGTTAAAAAAGTTGTCGAGATTGACGATGATGAAGATTCATTATATTGTCGAAGTTTAATTCCCATTTTTAAATCATTACCGAGTAAGAAAAGGCGCTTGGCAAAAATCAAAGTCAGTCATCTACTTTTTGATATAGAGTTTGATGACTTGCACTAATAAGATGTAATAAATGTTGGTAAATTAATGGGTTTATTTCATTTTGTTTCGTTTTAAAACAAGGGTGTCATAATTCTAATTCTAATTCTGTATTTTCAAAACGATTGAATAAATGCATTTTCAACTGCTGAATATAATAATATATTTTCATGCCACACTATGTTGCCAATCAACCCCTCCTTTAGTATTAAAATATACTAAAAATTCGTCTCTCACATGTTTCGCATCTGAACAATAATTATTTTACCCAACTAATGAAAGAGGTGTCAAGCTATCATTTCCAGCTTCCTTTCTCCATCCACGAGAGCTCTCGTTGTCTACATAATTTGGCGGACAGATAAGCCCCGTTTACATTACTACCGGGCCCGACCCCTTTTCGCATGTGCCGGGGTCGACCCGGGTCGAGCCCACTTAATAATGCCGTTTATACTTGAAGCGTCGAAGCGGGCCGGGCACGTTCGAAAACGACTTCTCCAGTCAATGGAGGTACAATCACTGTAACAAAATGGCGCCGCCCATAGTCAAAATAATTTTCTTTTTGTTATTTTGGGGGAAAAGATGCCCCATAATTTACAACACAAACGAGATCGGAGAATTCATCGGCAGTATCTTCTTCGGAAGAAAGTTGTTATTGTCGGAAGCGGAAAACACACGCACATGCGCAGTTAACGTTACAAAGCGTGCCGAGCCTAGTGAAGCATTTACACTGTACGTTCAAGTCAACCGAACTGGGCCGAGCCCACCTCTTGTAAAGGGTCTCGGCCCATTTAAAACTAGCACGGTGCCGAGCCCACTTTACCCGTTTACATTACGGAAATTTTGCCGGGCCAGGCTCGACCCGGGCCGAGCCCAGATGAATACTGACAATGTAAACGGGGCTTAAGAGTAGACAAAATTATCCACTTTCAATGATATTAAAACATTATGAAGAGCAATAACTGCCTTGGACACCAATATAACTTTTTCTACATTTGCGAGTATTGGTCGTCTGAAAAAATACGAAAAAGGGAGGTTGCTATACCAAAAGCATTTTCAGTCACCCTTATTGCGCGTGATAAACGATAATTAAATACCCGTTCATCACGACTAAGGTTTTGACCTGGGTATGGTTTCATCATGCATGGTTTTAGTCCAAATGCATCATTTACAACAAAAACATAAGGCAGTTTGGCGTTGCTACTGTAGTTGGTAAGTCTTTCTGCGTGTGGAATATTGAGTAGGTTTTGTATAACATGCCCCAAGTAACTATTTTGATAAACGCTGCCATCTCTTTACCTTCCACAATCACCAACATCAACCAACATAAATTCATAATTCGCATAACAAATTGCCAACAAAACAATGCTGTGTGTTGTTTTGTAAGGCAGATTTTAGTCAAAAAAGACAAAAATAATTTTTGGTCCAAAATTCCAAAATTTTCCTTATCAAATCGATCAAAAAATTGCCGTTTTTTGAGTGTTTTTGGCTTTTCAGGCCTTTGCGAAAACCGTCACTGTGGACAAACCAATGGTGCCAGAGAGTTGTGCTTTTCAGGGTGGTTAGCTGAATAGTGGATCTACATCGCACAATAAACCAGAATGGTGTATCTCCACTGGTTCCATAGGGACAGCCCCCCCCCAAAGTTTGGTAGATTTTCGACTTTTTGACGCAGTTTTTGGCCTCTAGTTTTTGGCCAAAATGCAAGAAACAAGTTTGAATTGAATTTCTGGTATCCCGCGACACCCCCGAATCGATTTTAGTCAAAAAAGACAAAAATAATTTTTGGTCCAAAATTCCCAAATTTTCCTTATCAAATCGATAAAAAACTTGCCGTTTTTTTAGTGTTTTTGGCTTTTCAGGCCTTTGCGAAAACCGTCACTGTGGACAAACCAATGTGCCAGAGAGTTGTGCTTTTCAGGGTGGTTAGCTGAATAGTGGATCTACATGGCACAATAAACCAGAATTCTGTATCTCTACTGGTTCCAGAGGGACAGCCCCCCAAAGTTTGGTAAATTTTCGACTTTTTGACGCAGTTTTTGGCCTCTAGTTTTTCGCCAAAATGCAAGAAACAAGTTTGAATTGAATTTCTGGTATCCCGCGACACCCCCGAATCGATTTTAGTCAAAAAAGACAAAAATAATTTTTGGTCCAAAATTCCAAAATTTTCCTTATCAAATCGATCAAAAAATTGCCGTTTTTTGAGTTTTTTTTGGCTTTTCAGGCCTTTGCGAAAACCGTCACTGTGGACAAACCAAAGGTGCCAGAGAGTTGTCCTTTGCAGGGTGGATAGCTGAATAATGGATCTACGTGGCACAGTAAATCAGAATGCTATATCTGTATTGGTTCCGGAGTGACAGACCCCCAAAGTTTGGTAAATTTTCAATTTTCTGGACAATTTCGACTCAGACTTTTGCCTCTAGTTTCTCGCCAAAATGCAGGAAACAAGTTTGGTTCGCATTTCTGGTATTCCTCGGGCCCCCCAAATCGATTTCAGAGAAAAGAGACAAACAAAAATTTTGGTCCAAAATTCAAAATTTTCCTTATCAAATCGATCAAAATATTGCCGTTTTTGAATGTTTTTGGCTTTTCAGGCCTTTGCGAAAACCGTCACCGTGGACAAACCAAAGGTGCCAGAGAGTTGTCCTTTGCAGGGTGGATGGCCCTTGTTCTTGAAAACGTGTTCAATCTTAGCTTGTAAACACTCTAGAAAGAACAATTCTTAATAGTTTTTGATGAAACTTGGTTTGAGTATTTTTTTTGACCCAAGGATGAATCCTGTTGAAAATCAGATAAATCGAAAAATATTTAGTACATGTTATTGCCCTTGTTCTTGAAAACGTGTTCAATTTTAGCTTGTAAACACTCTAGAAAGAACAATTTTGAATGGATTTTGATGAAACTTGGTTTGAGTATTTTTTTTCACCCAAGGATGAAACCTATAGAAAATCAGATAATCGAAAAATATTAAGTACAAGTTATTGCACTTGTTTTTGAATCGCGCTCAATTTAACTCGTAAACATTTTAGAAAGAACAATTTTGAATGGATTTTGATGAAACTTGGCTTTAGTATTTGTTTTCCCCCAAGGATGAACCATATTGAAATCAGATAAATCGAAAATTATTTAGTGTCAGTTATTGCCCATGTTTTCAAAAACGCTTTCAACTTTTGGCTTTGAACACTCTAAACATTTATTTTTGACAAAACTGTTTAATATCAACCAAGGATGACCCTAGAATTAAAAATACCAAAATATTTTTAAGGGTAAACCCCTTTTGAAAATCATAGCTGTATAAAAAACGTTTACGACAAAGCATGGGTCTGACGAGCCTAGCACCCAAAATAATAGGACGTTATTTTCCAAAAGGAATGTATTATATTATTGCAAACATCTGGAAGCAGAGCCATGTGTATATACACCAATAAAACAAAGAACATGGCGAGAAACCATCGTGGGTGGGTGCTATTGTGGACTTCTTGAGCTTTTAAAAAAAGGAATGGATTTTTGCCCCCAAAAAATTCTTTTGTGGGTACTTTCTTGTGGACTCTCCTAAGCTAAATTGAAGGTCGGTACCATATGATGAAAACGGGGCGACTGTGTTTAAATGAATGTTGTCTGAAAATAAACGGTGGTATAAGAATTACCTCGCTTTATGTGTTCTTGCAATAGAAATTTCTCCCGCTTTCTGACTTTCATTGGTTGAAATATCATTATCCAATTCAGCTTTATTTAATCTACTGATTGAAATTTCAGGTTGAGTAACACTGATTGGTGAAATTGGTCTAATCTGTGGGCAGTTCTGAACCTTCGATCAGGGTTTGTTCGGAATTACTCGTATATAACTGGCCAAAAAAGAACAATTTTTGTGGATTTTTTTTTGGCCCTAGATTTTTTTCAACGTGTTTGTATGTCTCCTTACAAAAAAATAGCTGTTGAAAATTATAAGTAAACGATTTATGAGCGAAAATGTTGAGCCAAGCTGCCCAGCTGTGTGAAAGTCCATGATCGTACTAATGGCTTGAGAAAGTCACGATTGTCTCGTTTTACAGGGGTTTAGCTTGGGTTTTAATTACTCGTAGTCTTAATCATCCAGACTGAAATCTTTCCTTATGATGTTTGTCCGGTCTAAATAAGACTGAAATTAAACACTTTACTCATAATACTACTATTAACCTGACTGTATTTTATAGTCACTGTCTTGATCTTCCAGAAATTAAACTAACTCGAATGCCTATAAATGGAATCCCAAACAAGTTTTCAACAAATTTCTTAATACATTATGATTTTTCAAACACGGATAATACATATGGATTTGAAAGCTCAAATTTCAAAGGTAAGCTCTGTAGACTATTTCTGATTAGCTAACCAAAAGAGTTCATGTGTTTGAGGCTGTCGGATGATTGTCCGAAACAAATAAAGCCTGGGCCTCTTTAACCGATTTGTTTCTCAAGATAAAAAAATTCAAGATGAATAAAAGGATTTGGTAGTGGAATATAATGGTTGTCGACGGAGACATTTTTTTCATCTGAAAATACAGACAAATCTTCAATGGTATTAAGTTCATTTAATATGTGGTACGTTTTTTTAGAATTTACATTATTTTCGACTTAAATTGTCATTTGTATAATGGGATGGATTAGATTCCATTTTGGTGTTGTTATAAACTCTTGTTTTGTTTACAACATGTGGTTTATCATTCACAGTAATTTTGATCAGGATTGATTAATAATATGTCATGCATGTTGACATCTGCAGAAAACAGGCTTGACATTTTATTTTGAGCAGTACCTGAGGAAGAATGATAATGATGTAAATGAGTATGTGAGAAATTCACATCGTAGAAAATTATGCTGAAGTGAAGAAAGAAAATAGTACTAATTTCATGTGTTGTGTGTTCCATTTGTCTTTAACATACGGGAATGTGACATGATATTACATGTATATTTAGCAGTGGCGTGGTGGCTCCAAATTGGCTGGGGGGGGGGGGGGGGGCACAAACCCTTTTTGGCGCTCCAAGGAAAGCTGCCCTTTTCCTGCAACCCATGGTCCCCACCAACACCCTCTACGGTATTTTTTGTAGGTATACCACGCATGAATGCACTGATGCACATGTGAACCTCCGTAGCTCTTTGAACTTGGAACACTGGGTCGACGAGGAGGCACGAGTTGTTCAGTGATTGAATTAAGGGGGTCCTTCCACGAAAATGTTGAAAATAAGACCGTTGGAGGTACGATCTAGATATATTTCAGGCACTTTCAGCCCCGAAAAAAACATTTTAGACTTTGCTCCAATGGAAAAAAAACACAAACTCATATCCAGCGAACATGATTCATGTTCTTGTTACTAACTTATACCATCTCAAAAGATTAAATAAGTGCTTTTGACAGTTCTGGAGAGCTATGGCCGAAAACGTCAATCAGTTTATCATGTTCAATTGACAAACACATCTTCCGCTCAAAGGTCATCAACAACAGATATTCTAATCGTTCTTGCACCATGGAGTAACGGATTCGCGATTTAACACGTTTTAAAGCAGAAAAGGTACGTTCAGCTGTCGAAGAGCTGACAGGAATGACAACTGCGATGGCATAAACTTTACTCAAGACTGGGTAAGCACCAAGCAAATAGTACTGTGGGTGATAAAAATGGTGTAAGGCATCCGAAAATGACGTCATCTTAGGAAATTCTGCAACATTGTAAGTATCTGCCAGGTCTGTGTCTTTATAAGGATCTTCATCGGTTTCGGAAAGTTCTGCTTCATCTACATCGAACACCTTGGTCTTCATGTGTTAAATTATAGTTGAATTTTTGAAACGCTCCTGCAAAACTCAAAAGCTCTGCTGCACAGCGTTCCAAATCAATGTCATAATTATTACAAAAAGCTTTCAGCTTTGGTTCTAGATGTTCTGTTGTGTTGTACGTGTCAAGAAGCTTTCCGAAGTTGCTTGGAGAGAAGAGACTGTACGATTGGAGCAATTTCTTGCAAAAAGAATTTTTCATGGAATTCAAGAGGGTGTCTAAGACAACGTTAAACATGTCCAGTTCTCTTCTGGGTTGTTGGCTGGTTCGTCTTGCGCTTCTTCCCCATCCATCCTTCGACGACGCTGGACTCTCTTTTGTTTCCATTGTACTTGTACCCCATCAGTTTGAAACATCTTCCCAACAAGTTGCACAATATATTCAGGATGCACACGTAAGTTCTCTAGTTGCGCAATTGTATTGTCAACCATTGCAAGGGCTTCGCCAAAATCTGTACTAGTAGATTGCAGATAGCGACTCAGTGGACCTGTAAAGGCGAAAATTTCCTTGAAAAGCACGGCAGTAGCGAGAAACTGTTTCGTTTCGATCAAATCTAGTATACCTGATGCTTTCGTTCTTTGATCGAATTCAAACGAATTATTTCCGGACAGTTTCCGACGTCATCACAATACAATCATATCTATTAAAGAACACCGCCAAGGACATCTCTCTGGAGCTTCATCTAACAGTGTTGACACGTTTCAGTGATTGATACTTTATATTGCAATCTGCTTGGGCTTTTTTGAAAACATCTTCGATTTTCTGAGACTTGTTAAATAGTGAATATAACATTTCAAGGACGGTCAAATAGAGTCGGACATAATTCATAACGCTTCTGTTTGCGATAACAGCTGCCTTCCTGAGCTTACTTTCAACAGCAAGTTGCTTGTCTAGGGACTCACTTATAGATTTATTCTGCAAAAATAATGCCGCCGCAACTGTTGAATTACGTGATTCTCCGAGCTTTCATGTTTTTTGATATATTCAAACTGCTTCTTCCAGTTGCAAAATCCGGTAACCGTGATGCATTTCCTTGTAAGTGGCGTTGATTTTCTCCTCGTAAGGCAGCATCTGAAAACAGTATGCACGGGAGGCAAAAAAGAGCATCTTTGCTTACAGAGTAGGAAATCCATTGACGGCGAGTTTGTGGGTTGTGAAAAAATGCTTGTCGGGTGCACGATCTTTGTTTCTTTCCAAATTGCTTTTTCTTTGAACTTAATGTTTTTTGTTCCGGCTTACAAGGCTTGAGCTTGAGCAGCATTTCTTTGTCATCCTTTGTGAGTTTCAGGCTTGTGATTAGGGAAGGATCAATCGTTTGTTTTTCTTTATTTATCAAAGCATACGTTGCGGTACTGGCATTATTTTGAATTTCGATGACTGCTTTTTGTTGTCTTATTTCTGTTTCATTTTCATCTGATGAACCCTCGTCATACTCCGAGTCGTTGTCGTCCGTGTTATAGCTCTCCGTTGCTTCCTGCAAATCACCATTTTCGCACCCTTTGCTGGTCTTTACTTTGAATTCACAGGAATCCGAGTCACTTTCACGCGAGTAGAACGTGAAGCGTTAAATTTACTTTAAAAAGACGATAGCATTGTAATTAAAAAAAAGTGACAATGGTTCATATTGCGTTATATTAAATAAGGAAGATTACATTTTAGAAGCAGAGTATCAATTGAATAACTCTAAACACTAAACTAAGATAAAAGTCCTATATTCAAAGGACTTCTATCTACATTCGAGTTACAATATGGAAAACATATAAACATAACATAAAATATTTATATAATATTAACCATAGCGCGGGCAGAGCACCCTTTGTCGTCCTCTTAAATAAAAGTAGTAATAAAGCAAGCAAGATAGTTCATGCCCATTATAATAGCCTTCAAGAGAAATTGATAGTTGCATATTCCAAAAATAAAAAACTTAAATGACAACCTTGTCCATAGCAAACTTAAAACAATCTATACTTAATAGATACTATACTTCTCGCCCATTTGGCTAGTTATTACATTTTTTCTAATTTCAGATCAGAACCGAACAGACGAAAACCATCCAACAGATCCCCATTTCTCAATAAAATATTTGTTCCACCCAAGGCCTGTACATCTGTGAGAATCATCCCCCCCCCCCTTCCCCGATAATTATTGTCAACCTCTAAGACAAATTGGCTACCATTATAAATGTGGGCGTATTAAGATGACCATAGCTATTTTTAACATTCTAAGAACAAAGCTCACCATCTATTTCTCTTTAAACTGTCTTCTTCAATACAGTCTGTTTCATTGTTTCAAATATGAGACCCAGTACATACAGTGTTAATTCTGATTGGATCAAAATTCAAACACACCAATTAAAAGTTCAGAAATTCAACCCAGCAAAATCTGAACTGAACTATCTGAGCACAATCACTACCATCCAATCCTTGTCCACTACAGTGAGTCTTTTCTGAACATTTTTCACACACACTATTGTTTCAACATATTCAAATCTTTACCTAAGCAGTATAGGGAGTTTAAACCGCCATTAAGGACATCAACAAGAAATAAGTTATATGGAGATATTTTGGTAAGTATTATTTTGTAAAGGGTTATTTTGTTTTATATTACCTGGTTTTCAGTTTTGAGTAAACAATTTTTATATTTCTTTCCATGTCAACACAATTGGAGCATAACAGGAAGACTACAAAGAAGATCTAGTGGGATAATTCAGGCAGAAAAGGGGAAAAGAATTAATTGAAAAACAAGCTTCAATCGGGAATTGTAAGTGCTCTTTTATTTTAATTCTGTTGAGGACTATACTAATGGGATTAAAATGTCCTTTTCTGTTGCTTTTTTTTAAAAGAAATATAGGCTAATTTTTGGATAGGAAATTTTAGCTTTACAATTGCCGATATACATCAGAATTTGGATAGTATATTTTTATATCCAGTGATTTTAATTTCCAATTCTAGATGGAAACGAAGTCATCTACATTAGTACCATCATTATTTATCATCCGACAAAACAGAATTTTAGAAAGTAAACAGAATTCCAGCACGTAGAGAACTAGAGTCAGGTAAGAAGTGATATTCTTTTTTTTTTTTTTGGAATAATAACACAATATACATATTATTCAAATACCAATAAACTGATTTGATACTGAATTTTTCAGTGTTATCAATCATTAAGAAAACATTATATACTCACATCAGTACAGAAAAATTTACTTTATAATGCTAATGCCTGTGTCAGTACTTCAGGGAGTTGTCTAGGTGTCAGTTTTAAACCTCAAAGCACAATTTCTACATCCAGACAGACAGGAATGTATTTGTGATTCTACTATTACTACCGGCAAAAATGAGCCTTACAATTGTTAGAAGCATGCGCGATTCTATTTCAGCTAGAATTCATAAATTTCAAATGACTTTCGTACAGAACGAATCGGCAGAAACTAAGGCAATTTTTGTCCACCTTTTCCTTACCTTTTCCTTCTAAAAGCTTTAAATCTTCTTAAGAAGAACGTTTGTGGCTTCCATGATTATTATTAAAATTATTTCCTACGTAACCTACACAATTTTTATACTGTTATACATAATCAACAGGTCGCGTATTTTTATAACTTAACGTAGTAAAAGATGATTCATTTGGCTTGAGCACTGCCTCGTTGTCTGTAAGACATCTAAGATATAAGTTACCAAAACTAGTTTCAGAGTAGTTTTCTTCCATTTCCAGATTATCGGTCAATACCATAGTTTTCTAAGTAACTAACATAGTTTTATAAGTCAATACCATAGTTTTGCATGTTAATACCATATTTTTCTAAGTAACTAACTTAGCTTTATAAGTAAATACTATAGTTTTGCATGTTAATACCATAGTTTTGTAAGTTAATACCATAGTTTTGAGAGATAATATCGTAATCTTGGAAGTTAATACCATAGTTTTCTAAGTAAATATCATAGTTTATCAGTTTCTAGGTTAACTTCTTTGTTTCTCAGTTGACTCTTTAGTTTCTCAGTTGATACCATAGTTTCAAGAATTTCCCGTTTCTAATCAGTTGAAATTTAATTTTATGTAATTTTCGTATAAAAATTCTAAATTTAGCTCTTAAATAATAGTTCCTAGAAATTAGAAATGAGTAACTCCGTGCTTGTTGCTTTAAAAATGGACTGGGTTTGTGAATTCTTACAATTTGGTTCTTGAAAATTAATTATAAATTATTAATAACTTTTGGTGTGTTGTTTTTATATTATACTGGTTTGTAAGATGGTTTATTTCTGTGTAAATCATTGGAGGCCTTTCTTTTATGTTGTAAGCCGAATTATTTCTTTGGCTCAAATTTATGAAAACTTCACGTCGAAATCTAACCAAATGTGTCCCTGAACATATTTAAAAGTTGTAACTTAAAAAATCTAATAGTTAATGTAATTATTTCAAAGTTTACGTAAACATCTTAGATATGTATTGTTTAGTTAGGGCGTAAGAAATTCACTGAAAAGATTTGAGCGTAATAAACGTGTAATTAAGAATTAGTACTTTCCATTTATCATTAACCCTTTAAAAAAATAATTTTGATCAAGAAGATACAATAAAGTAGCATGTTCAAGAAATATATTAGGTTTTTTTTTTTTACATATTACCCTTTTAATTTAACTTTAACGACATATTTTTTGCATTCTGTCGTCCCTGTGATAGAATGGAATGAAAATAAAGAGGATAGTTAATATTTTACAATAGTAGAAAACTAGAAATTGGGATACAACAGAGTTTATCCTTTGATTTCCAACATGTAACAAAGGTTTTTATTTTGTCTTGAAGAATTTCAATTATTTCAGATTTTATGTTATTGAGCTGACTGTATCTAAGATTCATACCTTTAGAACTGAATAGGTTAGATGTAGTTGACGTTTAGCTTTAGGAGAAAGTATTACACAATCCTAATTTAATCACAATAAAAGAAAACAATCAAAAAAAACCTTATTAATTAGCATCGTTGATCATTGCTGAAAAAAAAAGTTTTAAAAATAATATATAACCAAATATATACCTTTCATCATTGATCACGAAGGGAAGAAAGTAGATTCTGGTTGAGATTAAACCAGGCAGGTGTGGTGGACTAGGTCTTAGTCTACGATATCTAGGACAGTCTATAAGGATCATAAAGTAACAATAAAGAAGCCCAAAGAGGCATAGGAGCTAAGTCAACAAGCTCCGGATCTTGGTACTCTAGAGATGGTCAATAAGACCTCCTGGCCTTGATCTTTGAAGTAAGCAACATCGTCTATTGCTAGTAAGCAATTGGTTCTACTACCAAGGACTTGGTCCTAAAAGCTGTACATCACCTTAAAGTTCTGCCTTTAACGCAGTTATGAAAGCTGAGCTACTTCAAATCATAGTTGACCCCATCTAATCCCTCTGTATTTCGTGTTCGAAATGAAAATTATATCCACCAAGTTGTTATTAGAAGTCCAATTCTAAATTTTCAGAATGAAATAGACAGGGACTGGCAACTTGGTTTATATCTTGAAAGTCTTCCCTTCATTTGGTTACATATTATTTTTTTAAATTTTATCATTTATTTGGCGGTGTTGAACAATAAATGCTGCTACTGTATTGAAAAAAAGGTTTTGTGCAAGGCTTCATGAAATTATACAAGTCACTACACTTGATCCTCTGGTACTTCAAAGGGTGTTTCTCAGAGAAATCTAGTCTCAGACACATTAATTTAATTGATTCCGTTTAACAAGACAAAGTGAAATATTTACCTTTATCGTTGTTGTATAAATGAACATCTGAGGACTGATTCTAGTCTGTCACAATTACTAGCGTAAAGATACTGTCTTTCTCATTATTATTAACTTTTATTTCATTCAAACACAGGTAGAAGATAAAAAAGTTAAGGAATGAATACGAATCCATTTTTTTTTTTTGTTACATGTATTATATTTTTCAACAAAAGAAATTACATTATGTAGTTTAAATTTAGATCCTCTTCTCACCATTTATTGAGATTATTGATAAGAAATAAATCTCACACCCAAACAAATGTCTAAAACCAAGGCAATAAATCAGTTTATTTGTATATTTTTAGGTAATATATTTAAGATAGAAATACCAAAAAATCTAATGACAGGTTTATATTTGGAAAACTTGGAAAGTAACTTTTGATCATTGATCACGTAGGAAAGAAAGTAGATTCTGGTTGAGATTAGACTTGGCAAGTGTGTGGACTAGAGTTTAGTCTACGATATCTAGGACAGTCTATAAGGATCATAAAAATAACAATAAAGAAGGCCCATAACGAGGCATAGGAGCTAATTTAACAAGCTCCGGGTCTTGTTATCTGAATATATTTAGGACAGTCAATGATGACAAATTATTATCACCATGTTTTTAGAGGTCCTTTTTATTAATTTTCAGAATGAAATAGACAGGACTGGCAACTTTTTTTTATATCTTGAATATCTTCAATTTATTTGGTTACAAATTATCTTTTAAAATATATGCCATTCAAATTGGCGATAAGAATAATAAAGGTTGTTACGGTATTAACAAGGGGGTTTATTATCCATGAAATTTACGTAAGTTTAAAAATAGTTTTAGAAGTAAATAACACAGTTTTGCATGCTAATACCATAGTTTTCTAAGATAATACCATAGTTTAAAGAGATAATATTGTAATCTTGTAATCCATAGTTTTCTAAGTAAATATCATTGTTTCTCAGTTGTCACATAGTTTCAAGAATTTCCCGTTTCTAATCAGTTGAATTTAATTTTATGTAATTTTCGTATAAAAGTTCTAAATTTAGCTATTAAATAATGGTTCCTAGAAATTAGAAATGAGTAACTCCGTGCTGTTGCTTTTAAAATGGACTGGGTTTGTGAATTCTTATAATTTGGTTCTGGAAAATTAATTAATAAAATATTACTAACTTTAATAACTTTATGTGTGTTGTTTTTATATTATACTGGTTTGTAAGATGGTTTATTTCTGTGTAAATCATTGAGGGCCTTTCCTTTTATGTTGTAAGCCGAATTATTTCTTTGACTAAAATTTATGAAACTTCACGTCGAAATCTAACCAAATGTTGTCCCTGAACATATTTAAAAGTTGTAATTTAAAAAATCTAATAGTTAATGTAATTATTTCAAAGTTTACGTAAACATCTTAGATATGTATTGTTTAGTTAGGCGTAAGAAATTCACTGAAAAGATTTGAGCGAAATAAACGTGTAATAAGTACTTTCCATTTATCATTAACCCTTTAAAAAATAATTTTGATCAAGTAGATACAATTAAGTAGGATGTTCAAGAAATCTATTAGATTTTTTTTACATATCAACCCTTTTAATTTAACTTTAACGACATATTTTTTGCTTTCTGTCCGTCCTGTGATAGAATGGAATGAAAATAAAGAGGATAGTTAATATTTTACAATAGTAGAAATTGGGATACAACAGACTTTCTCCTTTGATTTCCAACATATAACAACGGTTTTTTATTTTGTCTTGAAGAATTTCAATTTATTTCAGATTTAAAAAGAACGATTTTATGTTATTGAGCTTACTGTATCTAAGATTCATACCTTTAGAACTGAATAGGTTTAGATGTAGTTGACGTTTAGCTTTAGGAGAAAGTATTACACAATCCTAATTTAATCACAATAAAAGAAAACAATCAAAAAAACTTTATTAATTAGCATCATTGCTCATTGCTGAAAAACAGTTTTAAAAATAAATATAACCAAATATATACCTGTGATCATTGATCACGAAGGGAAGAAAGTAGATTCTGGTTGAGATTAAACCCAGGCAGGGTGTGTGTGGACTAGGTCTTAGTCTACGATATCTAGGACAGTCTATAAGGATCATAAAGTAACAATAACGAAGCCCAAAGAGGCATAGGAGCTAAGTCAACAAGCTCCGGATCTTGGTATCTAGAGATGGTCAATAAGACCTCCTGGCCTTGACCTTTTGAAGTAAGCAACATCGTCTATTGCTAGTAAGCAATTGGTTCTACTACCAAGGACTTGGTCCTAAAAGCTGTACATCACCCTTAAAGTTCTGCCTTTAACGCAGTTATGAAAGCTGAGCTACTTCAAATCATAGTTGACCCCATCTAATCCCTCTGTATTCGTGTTCGAAATGAAAATTATAATCACCAAGTTGTTATTAGAAGTCCTTTTCTAAATTTTCAGAATGAAATAGACAGGACTGGCAACTTGGTTTATATCTTGAATGTCTTCCCTTCATTTGGTTACATGTTATTTTTAAAAATTATATCATTTATTTTGGCGGTTTGAACAATAAATGCTGCTACTGTATTAAAAAAGGTTTTGTACACTGCTTCATGAAAGTTATACAAGTCACTACACATGATCCTCTGGTACTTTTAAAGGGTGTTTTCTCAGAGAAATCTAAGTCCTCTGACACATTAATTAAAATTGATTCCGTTTAACACAGACAAAGTAAAAATATTTACCTTTATCGTTGTTGTTAAATGAACATCTGAGGAATGATTCTAGTCTGTCACAATTTCTAGTGTAAAAATATTGTCTTTCTCATTATTATTAACTTTTATTTCATTCAAACACAGGTAGAAGATAGAAAAGTTAAGGAATGTCTACGAATCCAGTTTTTTTTACATGTATTATATTTTGCAAGAAAAGAAATTACATTATATAGTTAAAATTTAGATCCCCTCCTCACCATTTATTGAGATTATTAATAAGAAATAAATCTCAAATTCAAACAAATGTCTAGAATCAAGGCAATAAATCAGTTTATTTATATATTTTTAGGTAATACATTTTAGATAGAAATACCAAAAAATCTAATAACCGGTTTATTTTTGGAAAATTAAAAGTAACTTTTGATCATTGATTACGAAGGAAAAAAAAAATCATTCTGGTTGAGATTAAACCTGGCAGGTGTGTCGACTAGGTCTTGGTCTACGATATCTAGGATAGTCTATAAGGATCATAAAATAACAATAAAGAAGCCCAAACGAGACATAGGAGTCCGCAAGCTCCGGGTCTTGTTATCTAAAGATATCTAGGACAGTCGATAATGACAAATTATTACCATCATGCTGTTTTTAGAAGTCCCTTTTTTAAATTTTATGGTATTCATAAATTGAAGTAAACAATTGTTCGACCTACGAAAAAAAAATGATAAATTTTATTTTCTGAAAATTGTAAATTCATAAGAAGGCGGCAAAAATCTCAATGAACGATCTTTATGGAAGACAATCCCTGCCATAATTAATCATTCTTAATGCTTAATTCGGTGTTAAACATTAGTACAGTAACATCATCATTTGTACGCTTAATTTGACATTTGTTCGCTAAATTCATAATTTGTTGTTAAAAATTTAGCATTCGAATAAAGAATATTACTGAACAAATTAACGATTTAGCCGAACTAATATTGCCCACTTCATAACGCCGAATGAAGTTTACCGAACAAATGTTGAAAAACATTTTCTCGCATTTCATGAGAACGATATCATTATGACGACAAGTGGCGCTGCTCAATTTTAGTTAGGGCTTCGTTCCTATTTGTTTCGCCAATTTTTATGGACGCCCAGTGGCTGTGTACAAAGTAAAGAATCTTATTATGAATTCCAATTTTATGATAAAAAGCGAAGTTTTTTTTTGTACAGTCCACAGTGATGGTTGTGGGACAGATATTTTGATGGAATTGGCAAAACCCCAACTACATGGTTTCTTCATACCTTTGAAGATATCGAAAATTCCAATATAAAAGTATTTTCATGATAAGCTTAGTTACTGGCCAGTTCGAGACGAAGACTCGTCATGGCCAATCTTAGAAAAATAGCCAATTTTTGAATAGTCCACTCTGATGGTGGTGGGCTATGTTTTGATGGAATTGACAGAATCCCAACCACATGGCGCCTTCAGACCTGTGAATATCCCCAAAATTCCAAAGAAATTGTATTTTCATGCCAAACCTAATGACTGGTCAGTCAGTGATGAAGACTCTTCATGGCCAATTTTTGAAAAATGGACAATTTTTTAACAGTCCAGTCCACGCTGATGGTGGTGGGGCATAAATTTTGATGGAATTGGCAGAATCCTAACCACACGGTGCCTTCAGACCTGGGAATAAATCAAATAATTCCAATGTAATGGTATTTTCATGCCAAACGTAGTGACTGGCCAGTCAGTGATGAAAACTCTTCATGGCCAATTGATAAAATATGGCCAATTTTTTATCACTCCACGCTGATGGTGGTGGGGCATAAGTTTTGATGGGATTGGTAAGAATCCCTACCACATGTGGTGCCTTCAGACCTATGAAAATCCAAAAAATTCCAATGAAATGGTATTTTCATGCCAAATTTAGCGACTGGCCAGTCAGTGATAAAGACTCTTCATGGCATTTTCTTTGAAAAATGACCTTTGAAAAGTCCACGCTGATGGTGATGGGGAATAAATTTTGAATTGGCAGAATCCAAACCAAATAGTGGCTTCTGACCTTTATGCCCCACCACCATCAGCGTGGACTGTTAAGAATTGACGACGAGCCATAACAAGTCTTCATCTTTATCTGGCCAGTAACTAAACTTGGCATGAAAATACTATTATATTGGAATTTTAGATATATTCACACGTCTGAAGAAACCATGTGGTTTGGATTTTGCAAATTCCATCAAATTATCTGTCCCACCACCATCACTGTGGACTGTACAAAAATTTGACATTTTGAAAACATTTCATGGTATAGGCACCATATTTATCTTAAAATCTCACATTCCAATGAATAAAGAGTACCAAGAGTTTGATTCAAATCTTCGCTTTTTATCAAATTGGAATTCATAATAAGATTCTTTACTTTGTACGCAGCCACTGGCCGGCCATAAAAATTGACCAAATAAATAGGAACGAGGCCCTAACTCAAATTGAGCAGCGCCACTTGTCGTCATAATGATAATGTTCTCATGAAATGCGAGAAATGTTTTTCAACATTTGTTCGACAAACTTCATTCGGCGTTATGAAGTGGGCAATATTAGTTCGGCTAAATCGTTAATTTGTTCAGTAATATTCTTTATTCGAATGATAAATTTTTAACAACAAATTATGAATTTAGTGAACGAATTTCAAATTAAGCGTACAAATGTTGATTTTACTGTACTAATGTTTATCACCGAATTAAGCATTAAGAATGATTAATTATGGCAGGGATTGTCTTCCATAGATCTTTGCTCAATACCAAATAAGGCCAAGATTATGAACAATGATAGCACTAAACCATTTACTCCTTGTTTATTCAAAGCTAAGTGAGCAAAAAACCCAAGAATCCATAGATTCAGCAGTGTTCTAAAATTCTAGTAAACCATTTCTAAGATCAATGTTACAAGTGGTCTATATCAGTAATGAAGTATTGGGTAAAGGAGGTCCCGTAAATTGACCTTTATAATAGCATACATTATTATACACAGTTGCTATTTCTATAACTGTAGTAAGTTTGCTCCACATTGGTATAATCCGTCCTTAGTATATCTCAAGGCTGCATGTCAATTGAGGAGGTGTTGTAACAAATTACACATGTGAGCATTAGGGAACAATTTATAAATTATGGTCAATTTACAGTCAGTCACATTAATGTCCAATTTAAAGCATCTAGATAGGGATTTACTGTTGGATGTAGACAGATAAATTCAGTTTAGTCCGAAGTTCTATTATAAACTGTAGATTGTTTGTGCACGTCTGGGTTCGATTCATAATTTTATCCAAGTCAACAAGGGCAATAACTCAAAGTAAATTATTTTGGATTGGTCTGTCTTTCAATAAGGCTTATTCAACACCAAATTTTCGTCAAAATCCATCTAAAAACATGCTCTCTTTCGTTTCCACAAATAATTCAAGAACACAATTATTGGGTAGCATTTAGTCCTTGGAATGTTGAATATATACACTTCCGGACTTAGTTGTTGGGCAGATATCAACAAATTACTTATTGGTCTACATATAATTGAGTAGATATTTCAGAGTATATACACTTCCGGACTTTCTTATTGGGTACACATCAATAACTTACTGGGTAGCATTTAGTCAACTCGTTAAATGAAGATTACCAGTAAGTTGTAAATTGGTTAATTTATGGGTTAAAACACCCCCCCCCCAAATAGCCTTCATTAATATTTCTCCATAACGGGGGATAGCATTGACTTAGTTGTTGGGTAGATATCAGGAAATTACTTATTGGTTAATTTATGGGTTAAAACAGCACCCACCCCCCCCCCCACCAAAATAGCCTACATTAATATTTCTCCATAACTGGGGATAGCATTGACTATATTTCGGACTCAGTTATTGGATACAAATCAAGTACCGGAACTACCTTATCGGGTAGCATTAAGTCCAATCTATTATCTCCTATGGACATGAAAAAACGCCTTCAGACATAAAGTTTAAGATGTAGACTAAAATGATTCCATTCCTACATACATACAAAACAGGTTAGTTGTGTGTAGAGTTTCCTATTAGACCTTGGACATAAATCTTTACCTTCTGCAAAATTTTTTACAATTTACAATGTTTGATCATATTTAATATTCAAAGGAAAAAGTTGATCTTAGTGTTCAGGTGATTTGTTGTTTACAAGAATAAAATGTTTTTATGTTATAGTAGAGAATTTTAGAAATACAATTGTTTAAATCGGTCAGAAACTTTTTGCGATATATTAAATTTATGTTGCAAAATGGAGTCATTTATTAGATAATTCCCCGTTGACGTCACAGTGTAAATTAAAAAGTAGCTTTTGACCTAGTTAAAATATCTTGATTCTGTTTTTGCTACAGTGAAATATATATTATGCAGTTTAACTTTAGCGATCGTCATGTAAGCAACCATTATACATTTAAACGATCACTATGAGTATGACCCAGTCAGCAGACGATCATTATGAGTATGACCCCGTCAGCAGACGTCAGATGACGGCGGTGCCATCACATTCTGTTTGCAAAATATTTAGGCCCCATTCGATCGTCGATTATCGTTCAGAGTCGCTCCACAAAAATCCGCGCGACATATACTTCATCTAGAAACGTGCGAATATACTTGGTTAATTGTGAGCTAAAATTTCCACGATATTTTCATAGCTTTAAAAAGTTCCCGGCATCAGATTGCCAAACTCTTTGATTGTGGTGTAAGGCCACCATTTTCAAGTAGTGAAACGGCTTTCTGGTTAAACGCGTGGAGATATTTTTTTATATTTCATAATACCGCGGAGTTTCATTGCAAACGATAACAGCTCAATGCAAGCATTTGGAAATATTAGGCTACTATTATCATGATCTTATCGATGTCAATGCGATAGGAGATAGGCCTAATCGAATGCATTTTCCATTACGTTTTGGTCCCCTGACAATTTACCCAAATGCATGCAGTAAATGCAAGCAGTGACAGGACAAATCATGGCCATAATCGAATAGCCGAAACCTGGAAGAAAGGGCTGTCGATTCAGACAAATTGAATAAATCTTTAAAAAGAAAAGAAGGCAGAATGAATAAAATAAGTTTATAAAATAGAACTATTCTAGTTCAGTAAATTAAAATACATGTATATAACAGAATAGGCCTATCACTTGGTACATATATTTTTTACTTATTAATATCAATGTCTGACAGCTCATTTTTACATGAAACACAGTATGACAGCAAGTTTTACAACTACAGTGAGTTAAATCTAACAGGTGGTTTTGGAAAGGGTCATTGGTCATCCAAACAATATTTAAATTATCATCTTTGATTTGCCACCCAAAGTTCAGAGAAGGCATAATCATCCACTGCGTTAATGATTTTTTTGTATATAGCAGCTTAATAGCACAATCTCAATAAATGCTGCATGAGGGCATTGCTTGTAGGCGGCAATCACTGTTCTGATAATGATTTTGTGCAGAACTTAAACCTGGCCTCATTAACACTCTTTTTTTCCCTTTACCATAAAATACACTTGTTGAGTCACAGCCAGAAAAACAGTGCAAACCTATTAAAGCCCCACTGCCCTGGTTTTGTAAGCCTATTGCTAATATGGCAACGTCAGTGTCTGGACTTTTAATGATTATGGAATCATATAGTGAAGCAGCATGTTTGGCATGTAAAAAAAGTCTAGTGTCTGCTTCTAGAATGGTCGCTTTCTAGCTCATGAATTACTGTCAAAACTTAAGTAAATGGCATTCAGATGCATGAGCTATGAAAATACTTAGGTCTTTATCGAATAATGTTCCATCAATATTTCTCCAGGTACAAAATAGAAACTCCGAGACTTTCTTTGTTCTCATCATTGGATAGAAACTTCTTACACGTAGTCGTACGTTGCTCCTTGCTATAGATTTGAATTCTCTGCATTCCAAGTAATGCCCTCCTCTGCCTCTGGATTTTATCAATTCCATCCAAATTCACCCATTCACTAGCAGCCTGTCGGCACTAACACCATCTAAGTTGCGTAAATGGATCTGCGCCATCCTTAGAAACACTTTCCAAATTAACAATACACCTCCATGCACGTTTTTGTTTTGCTTTAGACATTTTTAAAACATATGAAGTGATTTCAATCGAAAGGCGCCAAGTTTATTTACATTTTTAGGGGGCGGGCTTCATTTTATCACGTGATGTTATGCGATTGCTTTGATTGGCTTAGGCAAGTAATTTGACCGAATAACCAATGCGCAAGAAAACAGTGTCCTTACGCAACCACTGTAACAGCAAGTATTTCTCTTCCAATATTTATCCAATTATCCT
The DNA here is from genome assembly GCA_030562195.1 of Nipponacmea schrenckii. NCBI lineage: Eukaryota > Metazoa > Mollusca > Gastropoda > Lottiidae > Nipponacmea > Nipponacmea schrenckii. The sequence continues at coordinate 12,883,207 of CM060200.1, forward strand.
AGGAGCTCTTACAGCTATTCAAACATCTTCATGTGGTTCACATAATAACCTATGAGGTTGCCCCAGAAAGCACACGAATCCGTGATTCGCTCTTGAAACCTAAAAACTTCGCTGAATCCGTCATTCAACCATTCAAGTGACGGAGTGACGGCCTCACTGACGGAATGACGGCCTCACTGACGTAAATGACGGGATCACTGACGGAGGTACTGACTCATTGACGTGAATGGCGAACTCATTGACGGAGTGACGGACTCACTCACGTATGAGGTAGCCCTGAAAGGAGAGGAATATGTCCGTCATTCGCTTTTGAAATCCGCCACTTCGCTGAATCCGTCATTCAATTATACCAGTGACGTAGTGACGGGCTCATTGACGGAATGACGGCCTCACTGACGTACTGACGTATGAGGTAGCTCGGTCAAGGAGAGGAATCAGTCCGTCATTCGCTCTTGAAATCCTCCACTTTGCTGAATCCGTCATTCAACCATGACGGTCTCACCTTCCATGAGGAAGACCTGTAAACGAGATGAATCCGTCCGTCTTTCCAATATTCACTGAATCCGTCTTTGTCCAGTCCCAGTGACGGATTGGCGAATTCTTTCACGTAAGTGACGAACTTATTTGGTTTTCTGGTGTAATATCTGTCTTTTTATTCGTTCTTTCGTTCAAATAGTAAATCATAGCAGTAATTCAGTGGCCAAGTCAATACTTGAAAATGATTTTGATAGATAGTATATATATGGCATATATCTATTATTTTTAGTGCATTTCTGTTGTCTCCTGACCTGGTATGCATTCATAGATTTTTAGCAGTACTGGATCCATGAAGGTCAAATATCTGACTAGAATGGGCCTGATTCAAGTATTGATCGAAGTATTCAGTCTCAAATCTGAATCATAGTCAAAGAATTTATTTAAAAAAACTTGACGGTACCATATCATTTTACTCTGGAATCTGGTGTACCGTTTAAGCAATATTCAAAATTCAAAAGTTGTGCAAATCAGTGAAGAAATAAATAAAAAAATATTTATAATATAAAATATATATATATAATATAACGTATATATTACAATTCTAAAAAAAAAGTACAATAAAATATATGTACAAATATACAAAGGCTTTGCCGATTTTCATTATTCCCGAAAAAAGGAAGACAAACACTCATTTCATATCATTTTCTTCTGATTCTTCAGCTATCTGAAAAGTGAAACTGACTATTAGTATTTACTTTTAGAAATATTACCAAATGAGATATTGGAAGTGCTTTTTAAACTGTGAAAACATAATGTCTTAAAAAACATTAAATAGACAATATATTTTCACAGTTTAAAAAGCACTTCCAATATCTCATTTGGTAATATTTGTTGGGAAGATCAAATCTCCTTGCAGCATAATTACTGTTGTAATTACTTTTCGAAATAGTTCTATATCTGTGCTTGTAGGTTTTGTAAACTTTGTTTTCAAAACTTCACATGCAGCACTCAAGTGGATGCAAAAAAAAAAAAAAAATAAATAAGATGCATTTCATTAGGTAATACGCTTAAATTGATTAAGCGTTTTTCGAAAATGACTTCGTTTAGTGAGTTTTCCAGATTTGACATTCTTGAGAATTAAAATTTTAAAGTTCATGCTAAGATGCAGTATCCCTTTAAAACGCACTATGTATTATGACTTATCTTACTTACCATCTTAATTTCCAAGTTGTTCTTTTGAAAGAAAATAATCCCTATAATGATATCAATACATATTTACTTGAATAATGAGAAATACTTTATAACTATTTGTCTTCATTTGCCAAAGTTTCAAAAACATACAAGTGCTTAATAAAGGAGTATCAGCTTGAAAGCAAAATTAGAAGAAAATGAAAATCATAAGCAGATATACATTACAAATGAAAATGGTGAAGCAGTCTTTTGAAGTTATTTGATTCTCATAACTAAAATCTTCATAAACATATCTATCAAATAAATGTAGTAGTAGTTTTACTTACTTTATGTTGCATAATACTTGACGCTTGGAATCAGAATCACCCATTGGATCATAGTACTTGATGATTCCTCTTTTTAATCTATCAACAGTGACAGTGCAGATGCAATTTTTGATTTTCCTCCTTCAGATTATTTCAGAAAAGAAAATAAAAAAAATTAGGGAATATAACAGGTAGGCAAACAAAAAACTTTTTGTCATTGTCATGTGTAAAACCTTGACATCACTTGGCACATTATTAAGATTATGAGAAAGTACATGTGATCATGATCATGTGTTGCCTGACATGGAATAATAATTTGTACTCCAGTTTACTCTTCAATTTTAGGATTTATCTGCAATAAAAAATATAAAGATTTATGTTATTGTTTACTGTAGGCCTTCATATTTATCTACTAATACATAAGTATATTTTTATAATTAATTATGAATTATTTTATCTATTATTCTGTATTGTAGTATTTAATTTCAACTTTACTTACATTATCAGATTTCCAACCTAAGCAATCCAAATGCAGATATTTCTGAAAAGTAATTGTGTATTATTTATTTAATACATTGGTTAGAATTAAGTCCAGTGCACAAGGATATGGTAGGCTACTGTCTAACATTCAAACCATGGGGCAAATGAATGAATGAGATGAAGTTTGTTTGTATACAACGAGCAGGCTGTGGGATGATATGACGATATTATATGAGTATTTAAACAATGGAGGTTGAAACAAACACTATTCCAGAACATTTGGAATAAGTATTAACTTTATCAAATGTCATATCCTATAAACATTATAAATGAGGTTTTTTACTTCCTGAATTCCCCCTAACACACAATATCTTTTGTTCCACCACCGAATGAATGAAGGCATTTACAATCTGAAACAATCAAAGGGTCTGTTAAAATGTGTATTTGAAACTTAACCTATGTTCAATTTGTTATTATCTGGTGTGACACATTATCTACCAACTGTTTATCTTTATAAAATATGAAAATGCTATTATTTGCATTATATATTATTATTTGATATCACTTATAGCAAAGGATCTTATCTGGTAAAGGCATGGCATTAAATACTTTCTTTAAAATCTAGACCATGATATTTTACAATCACAGGTAATCATGACAAACCTCATCAGTTAACCATCACAGATTTTTCCTTTTGGATAGTACCAGGATTTGGCACATTTGTCACCTGAGGAGAGTTAACAATTGACAACAGATCCATCAATGTGCCTGATTCATCACATGTGTCACACCTGAAAAATGAATATTTTTTACATGCAATGATAAGCTTATGTTTAATGTCTGAATGGTAAATAAACATAAACATACAGAGGGATTAAGGATAATGAGAGTATAAGAACTCAATGCTTTTCATTAAGAGCAACTAATCAGAATGAATCATTTAAATGATAAGCAAGTATAAAATTTGTCATTCTATCAACGACTGTTACATCTTTTTGTAATGTGTGACTATTTGTCACCACTACGAAATAGCTTCTGTCACTTTATGTCAAACAACCTAAGAAAACCCATCCAGTTGCATGAATTTGTAAGATTCTTGCCAGGGATACACCACAAACTGTTCCCCCATTACTTTAATATAATCTGGACAAATCGCTCTGCCCCAAAACCCTCCAACAGCAAGGTCAACCTGCGTTCACCTTCAAGCGCAAAGTCTCTGAATTGGATTGTTTTATTCGTCCAGCTATGAAAACGTCAGCTGTTGACGCCAATATTAGATCCCTCAACCGGACATGGCTCTCTAAGGTAACGCAGACCCTGATCGACCATTACCAAGCAACCCTGCAGGAGAAACTCACCTTCATCAGAACCAAGTCTTTATCACAACCAGCCATCGACCGCATTATTTCCCATGCCCTCTCATGGGCCCGTCGATCCTATGGGAAACGTCTAACTCGCCAAATTCTACCAAACGATCAACGAAACCAAGACCAGAGTAACCATATCCTTACCAACTGAAATGGAGATTGATCCACTAACACCCGCACCAACAAGAGTCACCATCATGTCGAACCAGCCACCTAAACGAGCCCGCAGTTCACCATCCCCTAGTCCAGCAGACTTTGGTAAACGTTCTCGTAGAGAAGGTACCCCCCTTCTCTTTTCTCTTTCAGATTCCTCGCCTGCACCATCTGAATCTTCACCACGTGACCCAAGTTCGGTCGACCTTTCTTCCTTCTGTAAGTTTTTGGATCAACAAACCACCCCGAATTCTCCAACCAGGTCAAGTGTACCCAGACCATCTCCACCACGAACCAGATCTCAGTCCGTACCCAATGCCACATTTGTAACAACTACCAATCCAGTACCTATCACCCCGTCGAAAAACCATTATATCCGCTACCAAACCCTTTTATCACCAAACCAAGGACAAGTCATCATGGAATCTACCTGCTCTACAGAAATCTACTTTAATTATTGGGTCCTCAAACCTCAACCGAATTACCAAAACAGCTCCAGACACCGAAATACACTCGTATCCTGGTGCCCAAATCCACCACATCCAGTCCATCCTTGAATCTTACGACCATGATCATAAACCGGCTACGATCATTCTGCATGTAGGCCTCAACAATCGTGACCAGTTAGCCAAAACCTCATTTAACCAAGCCCAGAAATTAATTTCCACAGCCAACCAAACCTTTCCTAGCTCCAAAATCATCTTTTCTTGTATACCTATCTCTAATAAAATCTCTAAGAAAGCCCAGCAGAATCTTAAGACATTCAACGATATGATGATGAACTCCGACACCGAGAACGCAACAATCCTGTCACCCTACGAAGAAGAATTCGAACCAGTTGATAATCTTCATTGGTCTCCGGAAACAGCCAACAATATATACTTGTTTTGGATACACCAGCTTCAAGCACCGGGTAAGTCTTTAAACTAATTACTGGGGATAAAAATATTGAGAGGCCGCCGCTAGGCCAAACCGTCGTTAACTTAACCCGAAAAATTCTCACACCCCTCCAGCATTCAATCTTAGACCGTGGACTTAAATTTATTCCGACTCCTACATTACCTAACCTTGATTATCTTCAACCGTCTATTCAACGATTTCAACGGAATCTCAGTTGCACATACTTTTTTCGAAACCACCCTCCACGCGGTGCTAGAACAATGTTTATTCCTAAATCCACGTGGAAACCACCTAAAACCGCTATCCATCCAGAAATATTAAACGTATTTACAAGTATGAATAACCAAATATCAAATCTTTCCATAACACACGAGAAGCCTAATCTAACGCGAGTAGAACGTGAAGCATTAAATGTACATAAAAAAAAACGATAGCATTGTAATTAAAAAGAGTGACAAAGGTTCATGTTGCGTTATATTAAAAAGGGAAGATTATATTGCAGAAGCAGAGCATCAATTGAATAATCCTAAACACTATGCAATTTTACCGGAGCCGATTTTTAAAGAAACTGCTAATATGATAAACAATATTCTTTCCGACTTAGTTAAAACAAGTCATTTAAAACAGAAACAATATGACTATCTTTCTGCCAAACCTGATTGCCGCGAGAGACACTTATACACTTTGCCGAAAATTCATAAGAATCCTACCAAGGATTGGTTCATGCCTAATAGAATCCCTAAAGGCCGCCCGATTATCTCTGACTGTGGTAGTGAGTCTTATGCAGTGTCAGAATACATCGATCATTTCTTACTACCACTAGCATGTCAACATCGAGCCTACCTTAAGGACACAACTGACTTTGTCAATAAAATAAAAAACCTCAAAGTCCCTTCAAATGCTATTCTAATTTTTAATAGACGTAACTTCTATGTACACCAAAATCGACAACACTACTGGCCTAATGGCAGTTCGCAAAGCTTTTGATAGAAACCCAGATCCAGACAGACCCGACGATGCAATTCTACAGCTTTTAGAGATTTGTCTTAGTCGCAACGATTTCACATTTAATGGTAAAACATATCTACAAACCTCAGGTACAGCTATGGGCAAACGATTCGCCCCTTCATACGCAAACCTTTTCATGGCAGAGTGGGAACGTGAGGTATTACCCCTTTGTCCATTTGACCCGCTTTTCTATGGACGCTTCTTAGATGACATTTTCATGGTTTGGACTTACTCCATAGAACAATTTTGGCAATTTTTTGAAATCCTCAACAACCACCACCCGTCCATCAAACTAACAGCCAGTGTCAGTCACAAAAGCATAGATTTTCTCGATACTACTGTTTTTAAAGGTGATTCCATAGCGGAGACTAATAAATTAGATATTAAAGTATATTTCAAAGAAACCGACACTCATCAACTTTTGCATAAGAGCTCATTTCATCCAAAACATACATTTTCTGGAATTATTAAGTCACAAGTTTTACGATTTCACCGAATTTGCACAAGGCCTTCTGATTTCAACCAAGCCTGTACGATTGTTTTCTCAAAACTGAAAGAGCGTGGATACTCGATTTTTACGAAACATAAAAAATTCCACATTAGCACAGTTAGCAGCTAAAAATATACTTAATTTCATGTAAAAAATGTCCCAAACAATATATCGGGGAAACAAAGAACAAATTACGCACTCGTTTTAATGCTCACAGATCAGATATTAAATTAAAAAAAGACAAGCCTGTTTCTAACCATTTCAATCTTGACGACCATTCACTTGACGATCTCACCCTAACCCCAATTGAGCGCATAGAAATCGACTTGCCCGAAGATGAAACTACCAAATTCCGTCAATCTAGAGAAGCCCATTGGATTGAGACATTGAATACAGCAAGACCCATAGGACTTAATATTCACCACAGTGTAGGCATAGCACCCTTTGTAGTTCCATTTAATACAACCAGTAATAAAGCAAGTAAGATAGTTCAAACCCATTATAAGAGTCTTCAAGAGAAATTTCCTCATGTCTATAAACAGAAAATGATAGTGGCATATTCAAAAAATCAGAACTTAAATGACAACCTTGTTCATAGCAAACTAAAAATAATCTGCACTTAACAGGTACTATACTACTCGCCCATCGGGCGAGTTATTTTATTTTTTTCTAATTTCAGATCAGAAGAGAAGAAAATCATCCAACAGATCCAGATCCCAATTTCTCAATAAGATATTTGTTCCACCCTAGGCCTGTACATTTGGGAGATTCAATCCCTCCCTTCCCCGAAATCTAAACAAAACACACATTATTTTACATTATTATGTCAGATTTGGATCATGGAAATAGGAAACCTTAATATATACAATCATGTGAATACCTACATGGGGAAAATTAAATCTAACTAAAAGAATTACACTCACCTTTAATTGGAAAGCAAGTTTTCTATTTGCATCAAGAACTAAAATAGAAGGACATCTCCCACGGTGCACACAATCAAAGGCATAATCATGGTCTGTAAGAGCTTCAAAATGCAAATAAGCTTTACAAATATTTTTTGGGTATGATGTATGTAGTGTTTCTCCCAATATGGTGCACATAGTACTAACAGCTGTATAGTGCTAAAATATAAAAAAATAACTTGATATTATAGCAAAAGCATTTTTGATTAGTTCAAAACACATTTTAACACTTTGAAAAAAAGACAAGGCAACATAATTCAATAATTTGAAACATGTTCTAAATAGTACAACAAAAACCTACTTTAGTACTTGTACGGAGAAGTAAACATAATTGTAAAGTTAGCACCATATTGTTGTCTGCCATATGAAGTCCATCTTTATATTCTGCATATTTATAAGTGAATAAACAGACTAGACATTGCTTTGTATAGACAGGGACATCTAAAATATTTAATTAAGAAAAAAAATTAAGGATATATAGATCATTATTCTCAATACTCATATCTCCTCAATACCCATAAAGGTTAAAAAACAAATTACCTATTTTATTATCAGAAATATCATAAATTGTTGCCTTGGATCTTTGCCTAAACCTCATCAAAACTGGCGATGTTTCGCAAAACACAGTTTTCTTCAACTGGAGAGAAGAAGTCAATGTCAAAGGGGTCATTTTTCAAATATGGTGTAACATCGGATGGAATCTTGTGATGCATCCTAAGGAAATCAGCTTCTTTAATAATCATGGCTGAATTCTCAGAAGAGCCTGTGTTTAGGTCTTCTTCTGATTCAGTTTCAACATTGTATATGTTATCCTCCATGGTATGCTCATCTAGTATCTTTTTTTTAGCAAAACAAGATACTATCTCCAGATTTGCACAAATGTGAATTTTTGCAATTGATTTATGATTCAGTAAAGTGGTGGATTTCAAAAGCGAGTGACTGAATGATTCATGTCCGGGCTACCTCATACGTCAGTATGGGATAGGATTCGTAGGATCAAGGGTAAAGCAGATACAATATCTGTTAACCATCTAGAAGTAGATGGCTCAATGCTCGCCACACTTCCAGATATTGCTAACTCCTTAGGAAGTAATTTTTCATACAATTCATCCTCAAACTTTTCCTCTGATGCTTTCCAGAGAGTCTGTCTCCGCGAAGAGAATAAAAAGTTTAATTTTACATCTAAAAATGAGGAATATTACAATGAAAAATTTAGTTGAAGTATTCATTATCAGATCCACAAACATCTTCCTTAGCCTACATTAAAAAACTTTTACTAACATTTAACCAGATTTTGGATGACGGTGTCTTCCTCCTTCTATCATTGACCATCTGCCTTTGCTCACGTAACTTTTGGTCGATTTCTTCGTAAGCTGCCTCTGGGTAGGATGGTGATTTCAGGCAAATGTACTTATACCACTTCGTCCAAAGCATTCATTGTAGCTGAACAAGTGGGATCAAAGTCTTTCAATTTTGTCAGTGTATTTTTAAGGCAATATCTTATGAAATCACTGGCTGAATATCGTCGTGAACTATTACTTACATACATAACAGTATAAATCTTGAAATCATCGATTATTTTCACTGTCATTGGTATAATACATTATTCTTTAGAGTACTTGAAGATTTCATACAGATTGAACCCGTTGCATCCAAATGTAAGGTAGTCCGACCAAACGCGTCATATACCTTAAATTGTTCTGCTGAATACATTTAGACTTAAAAAGGAGAGACATTGAAATTGTGGATAAGACACCGTATCGGTTTTCGCAGATTCAGTCTTAGTAAATTTGTTTGTGTGTTATATATGTCGGATAATTTAACCCTTTGATAAACATCCACAGTGTTTTAGTGTAAACTTAGATGAGTAAATGTTTGACTATAATCGAATTTTCTAAAAGAACAAGATGGTCTGGGGTGCCAAGATTGATTTCATCATTTTTGTCACATTTACGGAAAGACCTCTTCACACACAAGTTCAGAAGATAAGTTGCATTTCTGTTGTGAATCTTTTTTAGGAAGGCTCAAAGTAGGCTTTAATTCTCCTTCAAAACTCTTCGCATTTGAACTGATTTCTGGAGATGGTTCTGTTACAAACCATTCCCTAATCTTCTTAGACAACACATGAACTGTTTGTTGTATCCTACGTCTGTACATCGATTTCCGTTTAGCATTTGTGTAATGAAAAAAATCTGACATGACAAAATCTGTTTTTCTTGGTCTACACTAAAAACATTTTAACGGTGTATATGAGAACAATGTGTAGGCTATTCGATGAACTGTAGTTTGTCACGTGATACTATGACGTGATTGACGTCGTCAAGGCATCACATAATGACACAATCAAGGGCAAATTCAAGGGAACCGATCATAAAAAAAGTGAAATTTGCGTTAATAAAAGCATTATTGGTGTGTAAACGTAGTTGATCACGCCACAAACATAGTACATAAATGACTTCGTCATTTATTCAAATTCATAGGTTGTGATCAGTGAGTTCTGATATAGCCTACATATATTTTGAATTTCAGCACAATCAGTTCAGTTCATTGGTTGCAGTCTTACGTCAGTTATGAGAAGCCTAGACTCTAGACCTAGTTATAGTTGGCCAACTAGCCTATACAACTAAAATATTATATAATACAATAGAATTGTCGAGGTTTAAGTCATAATCTTAATGAAGTTCCGCTATAAATGCAACAATATAATTCGTTGGCTAATGCCATTTAGACATTTTCTCCTACCACCATTATGACACTGGTGATGAATAAGCTCACCATCTTTGTCGATCTCTTCCACAGTGATCATTATCCTGTAATACTATGGAAACTCTAAAGCTACTTGGCGCTTCTTTGAGGCGCTTTTCACATCTTCATTCCCTCAAAATGATCTGGATGAAGCACAAGACTCGATGGAATTATTTACCACCGTTTACAAGATCGGGTCAGGTAACTCCAAAACGATTCAATAACCCATGGTTAAATAGCACTGTAAGACAGCTTTACTACTACATGAACGTGCAACTTCCTATGACAACATGGCCTCTTTTCACATTGGACCACACTTCTAGATATTGCTAATTCGTAAGGTAGTACAACACTGAGCTGATCGTAAGATCATCCTCCAATTATATCGAGCTATGGTTTGATCTAAGTTCGATTATGGGTGCCTAGGTTATGGTTCAGCTCGCCCATCCTATCTCAAAGAGCTTGACACCATACACCACCAATCAGTGTAGGTGCGAATCAGTTTAGGTGCTTTTCGAACAACTCATTATTTGTATTCACCTAAGGATTAATCCTATTGAAATTCAGTTAAATCGAAAAATATTTAGTATCAGTTATTGCCCTTGTTTTTGAAAACTTGTTCAATCTGTGGCTTGTAAAGACTCTACAAAGCACAATTATTGTTTAATATCACCAAAGGATGAACCCTATTGAAAATCAAATATATCGAAATATATTTAATACGAATTATTGCCCTTGCTTTATAAAATGTGATTTTTCCTTGTAAACACTTTATAAGTCACAATTCTTGAGCGATTTTGACGTAACGTGGCATGAGTATTTGTAATCATCTAATGATGAACCTTATTGAAATTTAAAATTTAGTATTTGTTATTGCCCTTGTTTTTGAAAACGCATCCAAATTTTTAGCTCTAGAAGGCACAATGATTTGTTTATTTTATTACGTCACTACACCAGTTCGTACCATGCATTTGTCATGAGAAGACGTGTTGTTTTGACATCTACTTTTGTATGGTTTTTTATTTAGAAGTATTTTAGTTTGAAAATACTTTGATTGAGCTTTTTTCGTCAGGCCATAAGGTTTTCAAACGATTGAAAATTATTACGAGGTATTAATTTATTCGCTTCATTTCATTGAGAGTTTTTGTACGTGAATACTTAGTTATTCAAGATGACCCAAAAGTATAAGAATACTGAAACAATGGATCTTGATGTAGATCAAGGTTTGGCTGATATGGTGAATCTAGTCTTTCGAGAAGGGCTAGCTGATGATAAACTCTCTGATACGCTCAAATCTATTAATAGACCAGAAAATTGTTCATCTCTTCAAAAGACCAGAGTTAACCAATTAGTTTGGAACTTATTAAGTGTAGAAACAAGAACAGATGATTCTGAGTTTCAATTTAATCAAAATTGTCTTATAAAGGCCTTCCTAATGGAATTGCTTGTGCTCCACGACTTTTTACTAAATTACTTAAACCTGTGTATGCTACTCTTCGTAGATTTGGTTACACAAATGTAGGGTACATAGATGATTCGCTTCTAGTAAGTGGATCAGAGTGTATGCAGAATATTTCCACTATAAACCCCAGTCATGTATCTCTGCCAAAGGATAGCTTTTCTTGGATTCATAATTGATTCTGTGACAATGAGAGTATACTTACCTGATGAGAAATGTATATCTGTAATTAATTCTTGTCGTAAATTTAAATTAGAAAAGAATTCTGTTAAAATATTTCATCTGGCTGAAGTAATAGGACTATTGGTCTCTACTTTTTCAGCAGTTGAGTTTGGTCATTTATTTTATCGTTCATTGGAAATGGGAAAAATATCTGCTTTTAAAAAGAAAATAATGGTGTATTTGGTTTACCAGATATAGATTTATTTGCGACAAGAATTAATTCACAGTTGTTAAAATTTGCATTATCCTGATGCTACGTTTATTAATGCATTTTTTTTTAAATGGCTACCTTTTTATTCTTATGCTTTTCCTCCTTTCAGTTTGATAGGGAGAGTCCTACAAAAGATAAGAGAGGATATGGCCGAGTGTATCCTAGTTGTTCCTCTATGGCCAACTCAGTACTGGTTTCCACGAATGGTAGAAATGTTAAACGATCTTCTCCAAGCAGTCCGCGCCATGAAAGTATTTGGGATGTGAATATGGTTTTGAAGTATTTGAAAGGACTTTCACCGGTAACTTCTATTTCCCTTAAGGATTTGACATTAAAATTATCAACTCTTATTGCATTGATTACAGCTGGTAGAATACAGACACTGCATTTACTGAGACATAAAATTCGTAAGGGACCAAATGGATACACTTTGTTTATAGATGGTTTACTGAAACAAGCTAGGCCAGGTTTTCAGCAGTGTGAGGTTGAACTCCTAGCTTACCCTTCTGATCGTAGGATTTGTGTTATTACTTGTATTAAAGAATATTTAAAACGGACATCACAGGTGTAACTGTTCCTATTTATTTATAAGTTATGTTAAACCGCACAAGCGTGTTTCACGAGATACAATAAGTCGTTGGATCAAATGTGTTCTGAATCAAGCTGGTATAGACATGCCAATGTTTTCGAGTCATAGTACACGTTCTGCAGCTGTGTCAAAAGCAAAAACTAATTCAGTAGCATTGACTGACATTTTAAAAACTGCTGGATGGTCGGGAACTTTTTCCAATTTTTATGATAAGAAAGTTACTGGTCTTGTTTCTCAACGTTTTCAGAGATCTGTTTTAGACCACACACAAACTGAAATTAATGACAGTGATTAAATTAGAATGATAGTAAGGTAGTGAAAGGAGAAAATTTTCCCTGAAAGCACTGGCCAAGTATTATACACATTGTGCATAGAATGTTTATATGTTGGGTTGTATGTTGTTACTATAATATAAAGGTTGTTGATAAATGAAACTTGTTTTTACCCTTTCCCATTTTGATTTATTAAGACTGGTGAATACATGCGTGCGCACATCTCATCTGATCCCTTTCGTGTTACGTGTTCGTAATAAAATTATAAACAAACTTCACCTGAACCAAGGTAAGGCTCGTTTATTTCACCTATTGAAAACAATAAATATCACATAATATTTGATTGCCCTTGTTCTTTCAAATGATTTCGATTTTTGGCTCATAAACACTTTATAAGTCACATTTCTTGACTTGGCATGTGTGTGGAAAGTTAGTAATATTGTACATTTATCACCCTAGAAAAGAAGTATATGTTTATTTTTTATTCAAAATGAATGCTGACAGTTGTATAATAACTTGCCTCGCAGGCTATCTTATCTGGATCACCCCAGATAAATGGCCAGAAAACCCACACCACATAAATCCATTTGTACGCCCCGCACTTCATAAGTCAAAATCCACTATAGAGGGCGCAATTCTTAACGGATTTCGATGTAACTTTATATGAGTGTTTATGATCACGCAAGGATGAACCTTATTGAAAATCAGCAAAATCGGAAAAAAATTAGTATGAGTTCTTGCACCTGTTTTTTGAATGGCTAAAATTGAAAGCGTTTTCAAGAACAAGGGCAAATGTTTCGATTTCGCTGATTTTCAATAGGATTTATCCTTGAGTTATAAAATACTCTCATACCAAGTTTCATCAGAATCAGTCAAGAATTGCACATTGTATAAACACTCTTGAGAGAACAATTCTTAATGGATTTTGATGAAACTTGGCTTAAGTATTTGTTATCACCCAAGGATGAAGCCTATTGAAAACCAGTAAGATCGAAAAAAATGTATTATCAGTTATTGCCCTTGTTTTTTAAAACGCGTTCAATTTTTGGCTTTTAAACACCCTACAAAGCACAGTTATTGACAAAACTTGCTGGAATAGTGTAAAGAACGCTAAGTTGACTTAGTCTATCAGGAGTTGCCCCCCTTTACTATTGCAATGACGTCATTGGGCAGTTACCAAGGAGTTGTTTCCCTTTATGATCGTCTGATTATTGTTTTTTTGCAGTTCTCCATTTTGTTTGCATAGACCACGCTGAGTGAGCACAAGTTTTTACGGAACATTATTAACCTCTATATTATATTTGAATGATGGATGATGTTCAATAAGATTTTGAATATTAGATCTAAGTGGTTTGAAAGAAAGTCGTTACAAATAGTTTAATATCACCCAAGGATGAACCCTATTTGAAAATAGAAAATATCGATATATTTGATTATTGCCCTTGTTCTTTAAAATGTGTTGGATTTTTGCCTTGTAAACACTCTAGAATTCTTGAGCGATATTGACGTAACTTGGCATGAGTATTTGTAATCACCTAAGGATGGACCCTATTGAAAAATATTTAGCCTAGTATCAGTAATTGTCCTCGTTTTTGAAAAATTTAAAAAAAAATCAAAATATATCTACTATGAATTATTGCCCTGTTCTTTTAAACGCGTTCGATTTTTGTCTCGTAAACACTCTACATGGCAAATTTCTTGACCGATTTTGATGAAACTTGGTGTGAGAGTGTGCTATAACTCCAGGATGAACCTTATATAAAATCAGCGAAATTGAAAAATATTTAGTATGAGTTACTGATCTTGTTCTTGAAAACGCGTTCAAATTTAGCTTGTAAACACTCTAATCAAAATCCATTAAGAATTGTTCTTTCTATGGCTTGAGTATTTTAATGAAACTAGACACCCTAGAAAAAGAATATATGGGGGAAGGTTGAATATTTCATTCTGCTCATTGTTACTGTACTGAAAAGTTTTTATTCAAAATCAATGCTGCCAGTGGGCGTACATTACCTTGCCTGGCAAGCTATCTATTTAAGAACTGATCAATGACAAGCGAATTTACTTCTTTAACTTGATGTATGTTTTGAATTTGAATGGAAATATTTTGCCAAAGAAAATAAAATAAAATTTCTGGTGTTAAGAAATTTCATAATCAGATTAATTTGTTCCCCAGCTCAGTGATTTGACAAGTAGGTGTGAAAATTTAAACCACCGGTTATATAACAGGCTTTAACACCCTGACTGATCAATTTAAAACAGATTTTATGAAATAAAAAACCCAAAATTGGTATTAATTTTGTTAATTTATCTAAAATTAATGCTTTGAATTTTCATGGTAAAACGACCATGTCGCATATCATTTAAGAGACAATTTAATTTGGAGTCCAATGATGTATACCACATTGATGTGGGATGAATATATTTTATGTTAGTACTGGAGTTGTAAAATTTCATTATGCTTCTGCACTTTTGGCATATATCCTTTATTGAAGAGTTTTGAGGCTATTATAAAACAGAAAATCTAAAGTCAATGTTCATAAGGAAATGTGGTATTGCTGTTCAAAGTTTCAAAAATGTAAGAATTCGGTTGGCTAGAATCCCAGAAGTTGATATTTTGATGATGTTTTGCTTGATGGAAGGGATCGATATAAATGCCAGGCTTGTTGCACACACAAATCCAAACAGAAAGCAAATATTGGCCACCACCATTTCTTACATCGAAAAGTCGTTCTGTAGTTTGAAACATTTTGATCTAACCTATCAACCCCACCCATTGTTTGATTATAATGCTTTACGGCAAAAGGTTGATCCACCTCTAGTCGTTTACCTTGTGCTTTAGACCATCTTGATGCCTTTTGAATTGGATGGAGACCAGCTTTGTTAGAAATCATGGTTACAACATTGTTGTCATTCCATCGTATAAGAACAATACCATTTTTAGTATCACACTTATAATCATATGTTCCCCGGGGTTGTTTTTCTATAACCTTAGTGTTTTGCAGAGGACAATCGCCGATTCTGTTGACACGAATGGTTCCGGTGCATGCAAACCCTGCTTGTGTCAGAGTATCTACCAAAATAGGGGAAGATGAAAAGGTTGTCAAATGTAATATGATAAGCATTATGATCTAAGACAGATAACAGATCAACCACAACATTCCCACCCATACCGAGACCTGGTTTGATAGGTTTTTGAATGGATTTTCCTTGGTAAGGCTCAAAATTAACAACATACCCCAGACAAGTTGCAAGGACCCACATCTTATAACCAAATCTTATAGGTTAACCCCTGATAAATTGTTCAGCACCATGTTTCCCGAAATATGGAATCATACTTTCATCAATACTTAGATTTTGTTCATGGCGAAAATATTTTAAAAAGCGTTTGTTAAGACTATCAATAAGCGGTCTAATTTAGCTCATCTTGTCAGTTAGATCAAGATCTGTGTTGTCTTTGACATGAAAATATCGCATGATTTCATCAAAACGGTCTCGAGACATAGCTGCAGCTACAGATTCATTTCGAACATCCTGATCCTCAGACCAAAAATACCGTCTACGGGGAACAGTATTGTAGCCTGAAACTAAGAGTATAGCAAGAAATGTCTGCAGTTCTTCAGGATTAACAGAAAACGAATGTTTGCCCTTTTGACCAGCATATCGAATACTCTGGTCACAGAGCATTTGTATAACTTCATCATCAAAGAAAAGTTCAAACAATTCTATTGGGTCAGATGGTATATCTGCCAAATTACCACAAGGACTGGGTGGTACTCTATGACTCAGAATCAGTTTCTGACACATCCGAATTCTAGAAAAGAAAACAATTTGCAAAAATCATTGAAATTACATTTATGCGATGTATGTTTGAATATTTATTAGGATATACTGAAATGTGATAACTTGAATAAAACTAACCTCAATATATCCATCTGAGTGGTCGTCGTCATTTGAAGTTGAGCTTTCTTCTTCTTCATCAACAGCTGATCTTCGACATCTTTTCATGCGGGAAGGACCAGGGGTGAGGCTATTTTCTTTAACCTGTAAGTTGATTGTGTGAGACTGATCAGTATATACATAATGCATTTTTAAGGGCTTGTTTTGTAAATGAGAATTCAACCATGTTTACTTGATATAGGCTATAATTGACCTATCTGGAATATGAATATGTGGGTAGAAATAACTCAGTTGGCAATGCTTACAACAGATGGTCCAGGTATGTCTCGTAAAAAACGCCTCTCGTGGTCGTTCGCATAGATTGTTGCTGTTGCCCCTGCAACGAGTTGGCGGCCGCCAAGATTTGCTATATTTTGTGACTCATCACCACTATCGCCGCTATCTTCATCCGTCAACTGATTAACATCTGGCGGTTCAATATAAATGTCATCTTTAGCAAAGACCTCATCGTCCTCTAACAGGTCCAAAACCTGGTTAACATTCATCAATCTGTTAAAATAAACAAAATGAAATCATTTTTTGAAAATAAAAATACCTGTGACCTCTGGATCCTATTGTCCTTGTATGAGGTCGGACAAAAATTTTGGCATTTCTATTTATATCATCTAGCTGCAATTTTAATCTAAATCACATCTGGGACATACTACCTCAATATAACACATTTTAGTCATCTATTTACTATATTATTTTAGATTCTGTAAGGATGTTTTGCCACTTTTTCACAGAGAAGAAAAATCTCGGAATCCACTTCTATGCACTTTTATGGAAGCGCAGAGAATCGATTTCAAGACAAAAAATTTCGGCCCAAAATTTCATTTTTGACTCACAGTTAGCTACAGTTAATTTTCAATGTTTTCAAAAATTCCAACTTTGATGTTTCGTCGCGGCCAAACCATTTGAGGA
>CM060200.1:12901400-12929870 GCA_030562195.1 Nipponacmea schrenckii
GAGTTTGATGACTTGCACTAATAAGATGTAATAAATGTTGGTAAATTAATGGGTTTATTTCATTTTGTTTCGTTTTAAAACAAGGGTGTCATAATTCTAATTCTAATTCTGTATTTTCAAAACGATTGAATAAATGCATTTTCAACTGCTGAATATAATAATATATTTTCATGCCACACTATGTTGCCAATCAACCCCCCCTTTTAAAGTATTAAAATATACTAAAAATTCGTCTCTCACATGTTTCGCATCTGAACAATAATTATTTTACCCAACTAATGAAAGAGGTGTCAAGCTATCATTTCCAGCTTCCTTTCTCCATCCACGAGAGCTCTCGTTGTCTACATAATTTGGCGGACAGATAAGCCCCGTTTACATTACTACCGGGCCCGACCCCTTTTCGCATGTGCCGGGGTCGACCCGGGTCGAGCCCACTTAATAATGCCGTTTATACTTGAAGCGTCGAAGCGGGCCGGGCACGTTCGAAAACGACTTCTCCAGTCAATGGAGGTACAATCACTGTAACAAAATGGCGCCGCCCATAGTCAAAATAATTTTCTTTTTGTTATTTTGGGGGAAAAGATGCCCCATAATTTACAACACAAACGAGATCGGAGAATTCATCAACGGCAGTATCTTCTTCGGAAGAAAGTTGTTATTGTCGGAAGCGGAAAACACACGCACATGCGCAGTTAATGTTACAAAGCGTGCCGAGCCTAGTGAAGCATTTACACTGTACGTTCAAGTCCACCGAACTGGGCCGAGCCCACCTCTTGTAAAGGGTCTCGGCCCATTTAAAACTAGCACGGTGCCGAGCCCACTTTACCCGTTTACATTACGGAAATTTTGCCGGGCCAGGCTCGACCCGGGCCGAGCCCAGATGAATACTGACAATGTAAACGGGGCTTAAGAGTAGACAAAATTATCCACTTTCAATGATATTAAAACATTATGAAGAGCAATAACTGCCTTGGACACCAATATAACTTTTTCTACATTTGCGAGTATTGGTCGTCTGAAAAAATACGAAAAAGGGAGGTTGCTATACCAAAAGCATTTTCAGTCACCCTTATTGCGCGTGATAAACGATAATTAAATACCCGTTCATCACGACTAAGGTTTTGACCTGGGTATGGTTTCATCATGCATGGTTTTAGTCCAAATGCATCATTTACAACAAAAACATAAGGCAGTTTGGCGTTGCTACTGTAGTTGGTAAGTCTTTCTGCGTGTGGAATATTGAGTAGGTTTTGTATAACATGCCCCAAGTAACTATTTTGATAAACGCTGCCATCTCTTTGCCTTCCACAATCACCAACATCAACCAACATAAATTCATAATTCGCATAACAAATTGCCAACAAAACAATGCTGTGTGTTGTTTTGTAAGGCAGATTTCACTTGCAGATATTATGACTACTGCAAAATTATCAAGGGTTTGCTTACATTCATTCAAATTAGAACGATTATAGCTGATACTGTAATCCCATGAATATGAGGGGGAAAAAAATTAAAAATTTCAGACTTTGATTTCAGACAGAAAATTATCCCACCAATTTTTAAGAGTTTTTATTTATATTGGCCATGAACTAATTATGTATTGTTTTCGATTTTTTATATTGTAAACATAAATATGATCACTAAACATATTGATGCATACAATGCTTGTTGATTTTTTTCCTTCTTATTCTATGCAATACAATCTTTGCAAACTTTACGAGACGATCTGTCCAACTCACCCCGTGATCGTTTGCAACACGAACATCTCCATTGTTTCGTTTCTGTTTAAGAAGGTTCCGGTTTTTAAAGCACCATAGCTTATGAACAACTTACTCCGCGAAGCGGACTGTTTAAATCAATCAATGATTTATTCTGAAGTCGTGCACATACAGATTACGTTCGCAAACGTAACATTGAAATTTTTGTGACAAAATAGCAAAATCTAAGTGTGTTTCGTATCGTTATATTTCAAGTAAATAATGTTAGAAGAAGTCCGGTGACAGTGCGCATGTCAGCTTCCTTGTTGACAATATGGCGGATAATCAAACAACGGGAAAGAAAAGGGTAATTATATTTTGATTGCATTCTGTCCAGTTTCGTTTTTTTTTCTTGTTTTACAAAAAGACAGATTCAGAGATTAGATTTATTTATTGTTGGAGGGAATGATACATATGAAATATTTTTGATGATATACTGAGTTGACTGTAAATCTGTAACTCTGTAATGCATTATGCCAATTACGGTAAACAATAGTTGTTTAAAAGTTTATAATTAATTTTATTCTTCACATTCAACAACAAATGTAGGTCATATCGCCAAAAATTAAAGTTGACAGACCCTGAAAAATATGAAGAATATTTATTAAAACAGAGGCAAAGATCTAAAAGATGTCGAGATGAATTTAAAAATTAAACGAGACTTACCTGTAAGTTGATGTTTGATTATAATTTTACCTTTCCTATGACGGTCTTGTTCCTCTCAAAAGATTAAATAAGTGCTTTTGGCAGTTCTGGAGAGCCATGGCCGAAAACGTCAATCAGTTTATCATGTTCAATTGACAAACACATCTTCCGCTCAAAGGTCATCAACAACAGACCTTCTAATGGTTCTTGCACCATGGAGGAACGGATTCGCGATTTAACACGTTTTAAAGCAGAAAAGGTACGTTCAGATGTCGAAGAGCTGACAGGAATGGCAACTGCGATGGCATAAACATTACTCAAGACTGGGTAAGCACCAAGCAAATGGTACTGTGGGTGATAAAGAAGGTGTAGGGCATCAGCAAATGACGGCATCTTAGGAAATTCTGCAACATTGTAAGTATCTGCCAGGTCTGTGTCTTTATTAGGATCTTCATCGGTTTCGGAAAGTTCTGCTTCATCTACATCGAACACTTGGTCTTCATGTGTTAAATTATAGTTGAATTTTTGAAACGCTCCTGCAAAACTCAAAAGCTCTGCTGCACAGCGTTCCAAATCAATGTCATAATTATTACAAAAAGCTTTCAGCTTTGGTTCTAGATGTTCTGTTGTGTTGTACGTGTCAAGAAGCTTTCCGAAGTTGCTTGGCGAGAAGAGACTGTACGAGTGGAGCAATTTCTTGTTCTTGGCAAAACGATTTTTCATCGAATTCAAGACGGTGTTTAAGACAACGTAAAACGTGTCCCGTGCTCTTCTGGGGTGTTGGCTGGTTCGTCTTGCGCTTCTTCCCCATCCATCCTTCGACGACGCTGGACTCTCTTTTGTTTCCATTGTACTTGTACCCCATCAGTTTGAAACATCTTCTCAACAAGTTGCACAATATATTCAGGATGCACACGTAAGTTCTCTAGTTGCGCAATTGTATTGTCAACCATTGCAAGGGCTTCGCCAAAATCTGTACTAGTAGATTGCAGATAGCGACTCAGTGGACATGTAAAGGCGAAAATTTCCTTGAAAAGCACGGCAGTAGCGAGAAACTGTTTCGTTTCGATCAAATCTAGTATACCTGATGCTTTCGTTCTTTGATCGGATTCAAACGAATTATTTCCGGACACAGTTTCCAACGTCATCACAATACAATCATATCTATTAAGGAACACCGCCAAGGACATCTCTCTGGAGCTCCATCTAACAGTGTTGACACGTTTCAGTGATTGATACTTTATATTGCAATCTGCTTGGGCTTTTTTGAAAACATCTTCGATTTTCTGAGACTTGTTAAATAGTGAATATAACATTTCAAGACGGTCAAATAGAGTAGTTGCATCAAGTGCAATGCTCGCAGAGTCGGACAGTACTAAGTTGAGATTGTGTGCATAACAATGAACGTAAACAACTTTCTCGCTTATTTCTCTGTTTATTATTGCTTGTAGACCATTATAGCACCCACTCATGTTAACCGCCCCATCATATGTTTGAGCGACAAGCTTCTCAAATGAAATAACGTGCGACAGCTTTAATTGCATTATACAATTCTTCGGCTTTAATTCCACTGGCTTTAATGCAATTCAAAATGTGTTCTGAGCAAGTTCCATCACTGTGTACAATGCGAACGCATATGCTTAGTTGCTCGTGCCTACTCACATCTGGAGTCGTATCCGCCATTAAAGACCATGCTACGCATTTTTCAATCGAGGAGCTGATTTTCTTCTTGATGGCTGTGCCTATGATATCTATCATCTTATTCTGGCTGTCGTTACTAAGAAATGTAACTTTGGATTCTCTACCTCGAACCTTCGGCTTTTCATTGATCTGCTTGGTAGTGGACGGACGTGCTCGTTCCTGTTGTCTTTTGACCTTCTCCAAGTGGTTTCTGGAACATTCATCATATTCTGCGATGAGCTTTAATAGTTCAAGGAAATTACCACAGTTCTGTGTGTCATTGACCAGTGATTCTCGATGCACTCTAAGGGCAATGCCTTGGCGTCCAAGAAACATTATGACATCCACTATTCGATTCATAACGCTTCTGTTTGCGATAACAGCTGCCTTCCAGAGCTTACTTTCAACAGCAAGTTGCTTGTCTAGGGACTCACTTATAGATTTATTCTGCAAAAATAATGCCGCCGCAACTGTTGAATTAACGTGATTCTCCGAGCTTTCATGTTTTTTGATGTATTCAAACTGCTTCTTCCAGTTGCAAAATCCGGTAACCGTGAATGCATTTCCTTGTAAGTGGCGTTGATTTTCTCCTCGTAAGGCAGCATCTGAAAACAGTATGCACGGGAGGCAAAAAAGACCATATTTGCTTACAGAGTAGGAAATCCATTGACGGCGAGTTTGTGGGTTGTGAAAAAATGCTTGTCGGGTGCACGATCTTTGTTTCTTTCCAAATTGCCTTTTCTTTGAACTTAATGTTTTTTGTTCAAGCTGACAAGGCTTGAGCTTGAGCAGCATTTCTTTGTCATCCTTTGTGAGTTTCAGGCTTGTGATTAGGGAAGGATTAATCGTTTGTTTTTCTTTATTTATCAAAGCATACGTTGCGGTACTGGCATTATTTTGAATTTCGATGACTGCTTTTTGTTGTCTTATTTCTGTTTCATTTTCATCTGATGAACTCTCGTCATACTCCGAGTCGTTGTCGTCCGTGTTATAGCTCTCCGTTGCTTCCTGTAAATCACCATTTTCGCACCCTTTGCTGGTCTTTACTTTGAATTCATAGGAATCCGAGTCACTTTCCGTCCTCGACTGACTGATTTTACTTTCAGAATGGTCAAATAATGAATCTTCACTGACAATTAATAGTACTTGATTGTAGGTTTTGGCCACACAGCAATGGCTACCTTGCCTAAATTTAGATTGTATTTGCTGGGTGTTGTCTGTGTCCTCTAGGCTCTTATAAATGACCTGACTGGTCTCGGATTTTTCTGCAGGACCTTTGTCTTGTAGCTGCTGATCATCAATAGCTGTTAGAGCTTCTTAATCCCTCAGCTGTAAGTTTTTTAAGTCACTTTTAGTTGTACTTTGTTTCATAAAGTACTTACTTATAGACAGACTCAGCGTTTCTTCCTCTTTTCGTCTGGCTTTTGATGCTTTTTTTTAATTCGGCTCCAGATTTTTTCTTTCGTTTTCGGTCATCTGAAGCCATTACGAAGTCCCAAGCGAGCAACCTTCAAACCAGCTGAAAATAACTAATTTTCTATTTTCATGCAGTGTCAGTGACGTGATATTCAAACCGGAATAGTAGTATGGTTGTAAAGTAGTAACTAAAGAAGTATTCTGAAATATACAAAAATATAACTCATAATCAAAAGGTCTTTTTTATATGAAAAACAACTCTGCACAAAGTTTAGTTATTTCCCCTGATGAGAAGGCCATCGGCTAATTTTATATGGGAGGTAACTCCTCAGTTAAAACGTGCATTAAATGTAGTTATCTCCCTTTACTGCGTAAATCGATGAAAGGGGAGGCCTACAAGACGATTAAAATCCGATGGGCGACATAAAATGCAATGTTATAAAATATAAGACACAAAATATTATTGGCAAAGCTGGCCATTAAATAACAAAGGGTATTCAGGTCAATTCTAAATCATATATCAATGAAAAGGCTAGCATATTTCTAATTCGCAGAAAGTTGTCGGGAAATCGCGACGTGCACTTTCGATTCAATAATTGGCTCTACATTGCGATAGTTTACGACAAATGCAATAAATGTATAAAAATATGAACGACCGTTATTAAGATAATATTATTATAAGTACGTATCTGATTTGACAGAAAAAGTTCCTCCAAAATGTTTATATTTAAAATAGTGTGTTAGGAAAAAAAGGCAAATAAATCAAAATAGTGTGCTCGGAAACAAAGGCATATAACTCTATCACGTGATCGTAATACAATAATCCCAGACCACAACTACTTAACATATTATATTATAACAAAACAAAATAAATAACTAACAATTCAATCTTAAAACAATAGCCACAGAATGTATGACACTAGTTATATTCTGCTATACACGTATGTTGTATGAGGACTATTAGAATAAGCTCGAAAATAAGCATTATTTCTTACCGACCGACTTACGCATTTCTTTTTCGGAGGGCTTTCGGCGCCCCCTTGCAACGTCGGCGCCCCCTGGTTTCTATTCACGTGCCCCCCCCCCCGGGCACCACGCCACTGATATTTAGTGTTTTTTGGATTACTGATGGAAGTAACTTGCACAATAAAGTTATGAAACCTCTATTTTACTATTTGGAACTGATTCCTCTGACATCTCTCACGATATTTTCCGAGCAGTCCATACCTTTTTCGAACTCTAAAAAAGAGTGACTAATTCTATTTCAGTTGATTCTTTTCACATCAATTTCATTTTTTTCCCTTCTATTGTCTTAAAGGTTTAATGTAGCAAGTAGATGTAGATATGTTTGTGTTATGATATACATTTTGGACAAAGCTTAGGTGGTATGATATACATTAAATATTACAAATATATGCTGTACAAAACTGTACAAAACATTAAAAGCATGTGCTATAGCTAGGCCTTCCTTTAAAGCATTTGTATTCTGGGAACAAATAAACTTCAGAAAATTATTTTCTAAGCTGTTGATATGGAAAGATTTAACTGAATATCAGATAAAGAACTTGTTTCGATATTTCATTTTGTTTTGTATTGAAAGTAAACCTAGTAAAGTAAATTATCAGCTACCTATACCACTGACAGCTTTGGACAAAATTTAGCATTAAACACTTTAAAAAAACTCATCATGAAAGCTTTTCTTTAAATTTTCATTATTATTTTTTTGCAAATTTACATCTTTATTCAATGCATAAAAAGCGGAACCCAACCACACAATATATGGCACACTTTGGACTGCAAGAAAATTTGCAACCACGTGTATGGTACCTTTAAGTGTTATTTATACCACATAAGAAAAATACCACCTAGGCTTTAAATGTGGGTCCGTCCGTTCACAATTGCTCGTAAACACTCTACGAGGCGAAACTCTTGTTATGAGTGTAAACAAGCTTAAAATTGAACACGTTTTCATGAACACGGGCAATAACTCATACTAATTATTTTTCGATTTCACTTAAATTCAATATGGTTCATCCTTGAGTAATAACATCTCACACCAAGTTTCATCACAATCAATCAAGAATTGCACATTGTAGAGTGTCTACGAGCAATTCAAAACAAGGGCAAGACTCATACTAATTTTTTTTTCGATTTCGCTGATTTTCAACGAACGATTTCAACGTAATCTCAGTTGCACATACGTTTTTCAAAACCACCCCCACGTGATGCTAGAACAATGTTTATTCCTAAATCCACGTGGAGACCACCTAAAACCGCCATCCATCCAGAAATATTAAACGTATATTTCCATAACACACGAGAAGCCTAATCTCACTCGAGTAGAACGTGAAGCGTTATATTTACTTTAAAAAAGACGATAGCATTGTATTTAAAAAGAGTGACAAAGGTTCATATTGCGTTATATTAAATAAGGAAGATTACATCGAGCATCAATTGAAAAACTCTAAACACTAAACTAAGATAAAAGTCCTATATTCAAAGGACTTCTATCTACATTCGAGTTACAATATGGAAAACATAAACATAACATAAAATATTTATATAATATTTACCATAGTGCGGGCAGAGCATTCTTTGTCGTCCCCTTAAATAAAAGTAGTAATAAAGCAAGCAAGATAGTTCATGCCCATTAAAAAGCCGTCAAGAGAAATTGATAGTTGCATATTCCAAAAATAAAAACCTTAAATGACAACCTCCCCCCTCCCCTTCCCCGATAATTCTTGTCAACCTCTTAGACAAATTGGCTACCATTATAAATGTGGGCGTATTAAGATGACCATAGCTATTTTTAACATTCTAAGAACAAAGCTCACCATCTATTTCTCTTTAAACTGTCTTCTTCAATACAGTCTGTTTCATTGTTTCAAATATGAGACCCAGTACATACAGTGTTAATTCTGATTGGATCAAAATTCAAATACACCAATTAAAAGTTCAGAAATTCAAACCAGCAAAATCTGAACTGAACTATCTGAGCACAAATCACTACCATCCAATCCTTGTCCACTACAGTGAGTCTTTTCTGAACACTTTTCACACACACTATTGTTTCAACATATTCAAATCTTTACCTAAGCAGTATAGGGAGTTTAAACCGCCATTAAGGACATCAACAAGAAATAAGTTATATGGAGATATTTTGGTAAGTATTATTTAGTAAAGGGTCATTTTGTTTTATATTACCTGGTTTTCATTTTTAAGTAAACAATTTTTATATTTCTTTCCATGTCAACACAATTGGACCATAACAGGAAGACTACAAAGAAGATCTTGTGGATAATTCAAGCAAAAAAGGGGGAAAGAATTAATGAAAAACAAGCTTCAATTGGGAATTGTTAGTGCTCTTTTATTTTAATTCTGTGAGGAATATACTAATGGGATTAAAATGTCCTTTTCTGTTGCTTTTTTTAAAAGAAATATAGGCTAATTTTTGGAAAGGAAATTTTAGCTTTACAATTGCCGATATACATCAGAATTTGGATAGTATATTTTTATATCCAGTGATTTTAATTTCCAATTCTAGATGGAAACGACGTCATCTACATTAGTACCATCATTATTTATCATCCGACAAAACAGAATTTTAGAAAGTAAACAGAATTCCAGAACGTAGAGAACTAGAGTCAGGTAAGAAGTGATATTCTTTTTTTTTTTGGGAATAATAACACAATATACATATTATTCAAATACCAATAAACTGATTTGATACTGAATTTTTCAGTGTTATCAATCATTAAGAAAACATTATATACTCACATCAGTACAGAAAAATTTACTTTATAATGCAAATGCCTGTGTCAGTACTTCAGGGAGTTGTCTAGGTGTCAGTTTTAAACGTCAAAGCACAATTTCTACATCCAGACAGACAGGAATGTATTTGTGATTCTACTACTACTGCCTGCTAAAATGAGCCTTACAATTGTTAGAAGCATGCGCGATTCTATTTCAGCTAGAATTCATAAATTTCAAATGACTTTCGTACAGAACGAATCGGCAGAAACTAAGGCATTTTTTGTCCACCTTTTCCTTACCTTTTCCTTCTAAAAGCTTTAAATCTTCTTAAGAAGAACGTTTGTGGCTTCCATGATTATTATTAAAATTATTTCCTACGTAACCTACACAATTTTATACTGTTATACATAATCAACAGGTCGCGTATTTTTATAACTTAACGTAGTAAAAGACGATTCATTTGGCTT
The DNA here is from genome assembly GCA_030562195.1 of Nipponacmea schrenckii. Taxonomy (NCBI): domain Eukaryota; kingdom Metazoa; phylum Mollusca; class Gastropoda; family Lottiidae; genus Nipponacmea; species Nipponacmea schrenckii. The sequence goes on from CM060200.1 coordinate 12,911,119, forward strand.
GAGCACTGCCTCTTGTCTGTAAGACATCTAAGATATAAGTTACCAAAACTAGTTTCAGAGTAGTTTTCTTCCATTTCCAGATTATCGGTCAATACCATAGTTTTTTAAGTAACTAACATAGTTTTTGAAGTCAATACCATAGTTTTGCATGTTAATACCATATTTTTCTAAGTAACTAACATAGTTTTATAAGTAAATACCATAGTTTTGCATGTTAATACCATAGTTTTGTAAGTTAATACGATAGTTTTGAGAGATAATATTGTAATCTTGGAAGTTAATACCATAGTTTTCTAAGTAAATATCATAGTTTATCAGTGTCTATGTTAACTTCTTTGTTTCTCAGTTGATACCATAGTTTCAAGAATTTCCCGTTTCTAATCAGTTGAAATTTAATTTTATGTAATTTTCGTATAAAAATTCTAAATTTAGCTCTTAAATAATGGTTCCTAGAAATTAGAAATGAGTAACTCCGTGCTTGTTGCTTTAAAAATGGACTGGGTTTGTGAATTCTTACAATTTGGTTCTTGAAAATAAAATTATAAATTATTAATAACTTTTGGTGTGTTGTTTTTATATTATACTGGTTTGTAAGATGGTTCATTTCTGTGTAAAACATTGAAGGCCTTTCTTTTATGTTGTAAGCCGAATTATTTCTTTGACTAAAATTTATGAAAACTTCACGTCGAAATCTTACCAAATGTGTCCCTGAACATATTTAAAAGTTGTAACTTAAAAAATCTAATAGTTAATGTAATTATTTCAAAGTAAACATCTTAGATATGTATTGTTTAGTTAGGCGTAAGAAATTCACTGAAAAGATTTGAGCGAAATAAACGTGTAACCCTTTAAAAAATAATTTTGATCAAGTAGATACAATTAAGTAGGATGTTCAAGAAATATATGAGGTTTTTTTTACATATCAACCCTTTTAATTTAACTTTAACGACATATTTTTTGCATTCTGTCGTCCCTGTGATAGAATGGAATGAAAATAAAGAGGATAGTTAATATTTTACAATAGTAGAAATTGGGATACAACAGAGTTTCTCCTTTGATTTCCAACATATAACAAAGGTTTTTATTTTGTCTTGAAGAATTTCAATTTATTTCAGATTTAAAAAGCGATTTTATGTTATTGAGCTGACTGTATCTAAGATTCATACCTTTAGAACTGAATAGGTTTAGATGTAGTTGACGTTTAGCTTTAGGAGAAAGTATTACACAATCCTAATTTAATCACAATAATAGAAAACAATCAAAAAAACCTTATTAATAAGCATCATTGCTCATTGCTGAAAAAAAAAGTTTTAAAAATAAATATAACCAAATATATACCTTTGATCATTGATCACGAAGGGAAGAAAGTAGATTCTGGTTGAGATTAAACCAGGCAGGTGTGTGGACTAGGTCTTAGTCTACGATATCTAGGACAGTCTATAAGGATCATAAAGTAACAATAAAGAAGCCCAAAGAGGCATAGGAGCTAAGTCAACAAGCTCCGGATCTTGGTATCTAGAGATGGTCAATAAGACCTCCTGGCCTTGATCTTTGAAGTAAGCAACATCGTCTATTGCTAGTAAGCAATTGGTCCTACTACCAAGGACTTGGTCCTAAAAGCTGTACATCACCCTTAAAGTTCTGCCTTTATCGCAGTTATGAAAGCTGAGCTACTTCAAATCATAGTTGACCCCATCTAATCCCTCTGTATTCGTGTTCGAAATGAAAATTATAATCACCTAGTTGTTATTAGAAGTCCTTTTCTAAATTTTCAGAATGAAATAGACAGGACTGGCAACTTGGTTTATATCTTGAAAGTCTTCCCTTCATTTGGTTACATATTATTTTTTAAAATTTTAATCATTTATTTTGGCGGTTTGAACAATAAATGCTGCTACTGTATTGAAAAAAGGTTTTGTGCGATGGTTCATGAAATTATACAAGTCACTACACTTGATCTTCTGGTACTTCAAAGGGTGTTTCTCAGAGAAATCTAGTCTCAAAACATTAATTAAAATTGATTCCGTTTAACAAGACAAAGTAAAAATATTTACCTTTATCGTTGTTGTATAAATGAACATCTGAGGAATGATTCTAGTTTGTCACAATTTCTAGCGTAAAAATATTGTCTTTCTTATTATTATTAACTTTTATTTCATTCAAATACAGGTAGAAGATAGAAAAGTTAAGGAATGAATACGAATCCAGTTTTTTTTGTTACATGTATTATATTTTTCAACAAAAGAAATTCCATTATGTAGTTTAAATTTAGATCCTCTTCTCACCATTTATTGAGATTATTGATAAGAAATAAATCTCACACCCAAACAAATATCTAAAACCAAGGCAATAAATCAGTTTATTTGTATATTTTAAGGTAATATATTTTAGATAGAAATACCAAAAAAATCTAATGACCGGTTTATTTTTGGAAAACTTAAAAGTAACTTTTGATCATTGATCACGAAGGAAAGAAAGTAGATTCTGGTTGAGATTAGACTTGGCAAGTGTGTGAACTAGGGGTTAGTCTACGATATCTAGGACAGTCTATAAGGATCATAAAATAACAATAAAGAAGCCAAAACGAGGCATAGGAGCTAATTAAACAAGCTCCGGGTCTGAATATATTTAGGACAGTCAATGATGACAAATTATCTCCATGTTGTTTTTAGAGGTCCTTTTTATTAATTTTCAGAATGAAATACAGGACTGGCAACTTTTTTTTATATCTTGAATATCTTCAATTTATTTGGTTACAAATTATCTTTTAAAATATATGCAATTCAAATTGGCGATAAGAATAATAAAGGTTGTTACGGTATTAACAAGGGGGTTTATTATCCATGAAATTTACTTAAGTTTAAAAATAGTTTTAGAAGTAAATACCATAGTTTTGCATGCTAATACCATAGTTTTCTAAGTTAATACCATAGTTTTAAGAGATAATATTGTAATCTTGGAAGTTAATACCATAGTTTTCTAAGTAAATATCATAGTTTATCAGCTGAAACCATCGTTTCTAGGTTAACTTCTTTGTTTCTCAGTTGATACCATAGTTTCAAGAATTTACCGTTTCTAATCAGTTGAATTTAATTTTATGCAATTTTCGTATAAAAGTTCTAAATTTAGCTCTTAAATAATGGTTCCTAGAAATTAGAAATGAGTAACTCCGTGCTTGTTGCTTTAAAAATGGACTGGGTTTGTGAATTCTTACAATTTGGTTCTTGAAAATAAAATTATAAATTATTAATAACTTTTGGTGTGTTGTTTTTATATTATACTGGTTTGTAAGATGGTTCATTTCTGTGTAAAACATTGAAGGCCTTTCTTTTATGTTGTAAGCCGAATTATTTCTTTGACTGAAATTTATGAAAACTGCACGTCGAAATCTAACCAAATGTGTCCCTGAACATATTTAAAAGTTGTAACTTAAAAAAATCTAATAGTTAATGTAATTATTTCAAAGTTTACGTAAACATCTTAGATATGTATTGTTTTGTTAGGCGTAAGAAATTCACTGAAAAGATTTGAGCGAAATAAACGTGTAATTAAGAATTAGTACTTTCCATTTATCATTAACCCTTTAAAAAATAATTTTGATCAAGTAGATACAATTAAGTAGGATGTTCAAGAAATATATTAGGTTTTTTTTACATATTAACCCTTTTAATTAACTTTAACGACATATTTTTTGCATTCTGTCGTCCCTGTGATAGAATGGAATGAAAATAAAGAGGATAGTTAATATTTTAAAATAGTAGAAATTGGGATACAACAGAGTTTCTCCTTTGATTTCCAACATATAACAAAGGTTTTTATTTTGTCTTGAAGAATTTCAATTTATTTCAGATTTAAAAAGCGATTTTATGTTATTGAGCTTACTGTATCTAAGATTCATACCTTTAGAACTGAATAGGTTTAGATGTAGTTGGCGTTTAGCTTTAGGAGAAAGTATTACACAATCCTAATTTAATCACAATAATAGAAAACAATCAAAAAAACCTTATTAATTAGCATCATTGCTCATTGCTGAAAAACAAAGTTTTAAAAATAAATATAACCAAATATATACCTTTGATCATTGATCACGAAGGGAAGAAAGTAGATTCTGGTTGAGATTAAACCAGGCAGGTGTGTGGACTATGTCTTAGTCTACGATATCTAGGACAGTCTATAAGGATCATAAAGTAACAATAAAGAAGCCCAAAGAGGCATAGGAGCTAAGTCAACAAGCTCCGGATCTTGGTATCTAGAGATGGTCAATAAGACCTCCTGGCCTTGATCTTTGAAGTAAGCAACATCGTCTATTGCTAGTAAGCAATTGGTTCTACTACCAAGGACTTGGTCCTAAAAGCTGTACATCACCCTTAAAGTTCTGCCTTTAACGCAGTTATGAAAGCTGAGCTACTTCAAAAAATAGTTGACCCCAATCCCTCTGTATTCGTGTTCGAAATGAAAATTATAATCACCAAGTTGTTATTAGAAGTCCTTTTCTAAATTTTCAGAATGAAATAGACAAGACTGGCAACTTGGTTTATATCTTGAATGTCTTCCCTTCATTTGGTTACATATTATTTTTAAAAATTATATCATTTATTTTGGCGGTTTGAACAATAAATGCTGCTACTGTATTAAAGGTTTTGTGCAATGCTTCATGAAAGTATACAAGTCACTACACATGATCCTCTGGTACTTTAAAGGGTTTTTCTCAGAGAAATCTAGTCTCAGACACATTAATTTAAATTGATTCCGTTTAACAAGACGAAGTAAAAATATTTACCTTTATCGTTGTTGTATAAATGAACATCTGAGGAATGATTCCAGCCTGTCCCAATTTCTAGCGTAAAAATATTGTCTTTCTCATTATTATTAACTTTTATTTCATTCAAACACAGGTAGAAGATAGAAAAGTTAGGGAATGAATACGAATCCAGTTTTTTTACATGTATTATATTTTGCAACAAAAGAAATTACATTATATAGTTAAAATTTAGATCTCCTCCTCACCATTTATTGAGATTATTGATAAGAAATAAATCTCAAATTCAAACAAATGTCTAGAATCAAGGCAATAAATCACTTTATTTATATATTTTTAGGTAATATATTTAAGATAGAAATACCAAAAAATCTAATGACAGGTTTATTTTTGGAAAACTTGAAAGTAACCTTTGATCATTGATTACGAAGGAAAGAAAGTAGATTCTGGTTGAGATTAGACTTGGCAAGTGTGTGAACTAGGGGTTAGTCTACGATATCTAGGACAGTCTATAAGGATCATAAAATAGCAATAAAGAAGCCCAAACGAGGCATAGGAGCTAATTTAACAAGCTCCGGGTCTTGTTATCTGAATATATTTAGGACAGTCAATGATGACAAATTATTATCACCATGTTTTTAGAGGTCCTTTTTTATACGCCCACATGAAATGGGGGGCGTATATTGTCGTCACCCACATCCGTCCGTCCGTCCGTCCGTCCACAATTGCTCGTAAACACTCTACACGGTGTAATTCTTGACGGATTTAGATGAAACTTGGTGTGAGAGTATGTTATAACTCAAGGATAAACCCTATCGAAAATCAGCGAAATCGAAAAACATTTAGTATGAGTTATTGCCCTTGTTCTTGAAAACGCGTTCAATTTTAGCTTGTAAACATTCTTGAGAGAACAATTTTTAATGGATTTTAATGAAACTTGGCCTGAGTATTTGTTATCACCCAAGGATGAAGCCTATTGAAAACCAGTCAAATCGAAAAAAAATTAATATCAGTTATTGCCCTTGTTTTTGAAAACGCGTTCAATTTTTAGCTTGTAAACACTCGAGAAAGCACAGTTATTGACCGATTTTGATGAAACTTGCTGAAATTGTTTAATATCACCCAAGAATGAACCCTTTTGAAAATAGCACATATCGAAATATATGTAATAGGAATTATTGCCTTTGTTCTATAAAATGTGTTGGATTTTTGTCTGTAAACACTCTACAAGTCACAATTCTTGAGCGATTTTGACATAACTTGGCATGAGTATTTGTAATCACCTAAGGATGAACCCTATTGAAATTCAGTTAAATCGAAAAATATTTAGTATCAGTTATTGCCCTTGTGTTTGAAAACGCGTTCAATTTTAGCTTGTAAGCACTCTAGAAAGAACAATTCTTAATGGATTTTGATAAAACTTGGCTTGAGTATTTGTTTTTACCCAAGGATGAACCTTATTGAAAATCAAATAAATCGAAATATATTTAGTGTCAGTTATAGCCCTTGTTCTTGAAAACGCGTTCAATTTTAGCTTGTAAACACTCTAGAAAGAACAATTTTTAATGGATTTTGATGTAACTTGGCTGGAGTATTTGTTGTCTCCCAAGGATGAACTCTATTGAAAATCGAAAAATATTTAGTACAAGTTATTGCCCTTGTTTTTGAAAACGCGTTCAATTTAACTCGTAAACACTCTAGAAAGAACAATTTTAAAAGGATTTTGATGAAACTTGCTTTTAGTATTTGTTTTCTAAGAAGGATAAACCCTATTGAAAATCAGATAAATCGAAAAATATTTAGTGTCAGTTATTGGGCCTGTTTTCAAAATCGCTTTCAACTTTTGGCTTGTGAACACTCTAAACATTCATTTTTGACAAAACTCGCTGAAATTGTTTAATATCAACCAAGGATGAGCCTTATTAAGAATTAAAAATATCAAAATATTATTAAGGGTGAACCCTATTGCAAATCATAAAAATACCGAAAAATATTTAATGAGTTGAGTTAGGTACAATTCTTGACAGTTTTTAATGAAACTAGAGACCCTAGAAAAAAATATATGGTGGAAGGTTGAATATTTCATTCCACTTTTGTAACCTTACTGAAAAGTTTTTATTTGAAATAAATGCTGCCAGTGGGCGTATATTACCTTGCCTGGCAAGCTATCTTTTTAATTTTCAGAATGAAATAGACAGGACTGGCAACTTTTTTTATATCTTGAATATCTTTCAATTTATTTGGTTACAAATTATCTTTTAAAATATATGCCATTCATATTGGCGATAAGAATAATAAAGGTTGTTACGGTATTAACAAGGGGGTTTATTATCCATGAAATTTACGAAGTTTAAAAATAGTTTTAGAAGTAAATACCATAGTTTTGCATGCTAATACCATAGTTTTCTAAGTTAATACCATAGTTTTAAGAGATAATATTGTAATCTTGGAAGTTAATACCATAGTTTTCTAAGTAAATATCATAGTTTATCAGCTGAAACCATCGTTTCAAGGTTAACTTCTTTGTTTCTCAGTTGATACCATAGTTTCAAGAATTTCCCGTTTCTAATCAGTTGAATTTAATTTTATGTAATTTTCGTATAAAAGTGAGTAATGAGTAACTCCGTGCTTGTTGCTTTAAAAATGGACTGGGTTTGTGAATTCTTACAATTTGGTTCTTGAAAATTAATTATAAAACATTAATGACTTTAGGTGTGTTGTTTTTATATTATACTGGTTTGTAAGATGGTTCATTTCTGTGTAAAACATTGAAGGCCTTTCTTTTATGTTGTAAGCCGAATTATTTCTTTGACTGAAATTTATGAAAACTTCACGTCGAAATCTAACCAAATGTGTCCCTGAATATATTTAAAAGTTGTAACTTAAAAAATCTAATAGTTAATGTAATTATTTCAAAGTTTACGTAAACATCTTAGATATGTATTGTTTTGTTAGGCGTAAGAAATTCACTGAAAAGATTTGAGCAAAATTAACGTGTAATTAAGAATTAGTACTTTTCATTTATCATTAACCCTTTAAAAAAATAATTTTGATTAAGAAGATACAATTAAGTAGGATGTTCAAGAAATATATTAGTTTTTTTTTACATATCAACCCTTTTAATTTAACTTTAACGACATATTTTTTGCATTCTGTCGTCCCTGTGATAGAATGGAATTAAAATAAAGAGGATAGTTAATATTTTACAATAGTAGAAATTGGGATACAACAGAGTTTCTCCTTTGATTTCCAACATATAACAAAGGTTTTTATTTTGTCTTGAAGAATTTCAATTTATTTCAGATTTAAAAAGCGATTTTATGTTATTGAGCTGACTGTATCTAAGATTCATACCTTTAGAACTGAGGTTAAGATGTAGTCGACGTTTAGCTTTAGGACAAAGTATTACACAATCCTAATTTAATCACAATAAAAAAAAAACAATCAAAAAAACCTTATTAATTAGCATCATTGCTCATTGCTGAAAAACAGTTTTAAAAATAAATATAACCACATATATACCTTTGATCATTGATCACGAAGGGAAGAAAGTAGATTCTGGTTGAGATTAAACCAGGCAGGTGTGTGGACTATGTCTTAGTCTACGATATCTAGGACAGTCTATAAGGATCATAAAGAAGCCCAAAGAGGCATAGGAGCTAAGTCAACAAGCTCCGGATCTTGGTAACTAGAGATGGTCAATAAGACCTCCTGGCCTTGATCTTTGAAGTAAGCAACATCGTCTATTGCTAGTAAGCAATTGGTTCTACTACCAAGGACTTGGTCCTAAAAGCTGTACATCACCCTTAAAGTTCTGCCTTTAACGCAGTTATGAAAGCTGAGCTACTTCAAATCATAGTTGACCCCATCTAATCCCTCTGTATTCGTGTTCGAAATGAAAATTATTATCACCAAGTTGTTATTAGAAGTCCTTTTCTAAATTTTCAGAATGAAATAGACAGGACTGGCAACTTGGTTTATATCTTGAATGTCTTCCCTTCATTTGGTTACATATTATTTTTAAAAATTATATCATTTATTTTGTCGGTTTGAACAATAAATGCTGCTACTGTATTAAAAAGGTTTTGTGCAATGCTTCATGAAAGTATACAAGTCACTACACATGATCCTCTGGTACTTTAAATGGTGTTTCTCAGAGAAATCTAGTCTCAAAACATTAAGTTAAATTGATTCCGTGTAACAAGACAAAGTAAAATATTTACCTTTATCGTTGTTGTATAAATGAACATCTGAGGAATGATTCTAGTCTGTCACAATTTCTAGCGTAAAAATATTGTCTTTCTCATTATTATTAACTTTTATTTCATTCAAACACAGGTAGAAGATAGAAAAGTTAAGGAATGAATACGAATCCAGTTTTTTTTACATGTATTATATTTTGCAACAAAAGAAATTACATTATATAGTTAAAATTTAGATCCCCTCCTCACCATTTATTGAGATTATTAATAAGAAATAAATCTCAAATTCAAACAAATGTCTAGAATCAAGGCAATATCTTCCCTTTATTTGGTTAAAAATTATCTTTTAAAATATATATCATTGAAATTGGCGATAAGAATAATAATGGTTATTACGGTATAAACAAGGGGCTTTATGACCCATAAAATTAACGTAAGTTTTTAAAATAGTTTTGGTGTACCGGTATATAACAATTAATGGTAGGCTTTTTTAAGTTAAAGATAAGTCAAGGGAGGCATTTCTGAAGGTTTTGGTACATGGTATTCATAAATTGAAGTAAACAATTGTTCGACCTACGAAAAAAAATGATAAATTTTATTTTCTGAAAATTGTAAATTCATAAGAAGGCGGCAAAAATCTCAATGAACGATCTTTGCTCAATACCAAATAAGGCCAAGGTTATGAACAATGATAGCACTAAACCATTTACTCCTTGTTTATTCAAAGCTAAGTGAGCAAAAAACCCAAGAATCTATAGATTCAGCAGTGTTCTAAAATTCTAGTAAACTATTTCTGAGATCAATGTTACAAGTGGTCTATATCAGTAATGAAGTATTGGGTAAAGGAGGTCCCGTAAATTGACCTTTATAATAGCATACATTATTATACACAGTTGCTATTTCTATAACTATAGTAAGTTTGCTCCACATTGGTATAATCCGTCCTTAGTATATCTCAAGTCTGCATGTCAATTGAGGAGGTGTTGTAACAAATTACAGTGAGCATTAGGGAACAATTTATAAATTATGGTCAATTTACAGTCAGTCACATTAATGTCCAATTTAAAGCATTTAGATAGGGATTTACTGTTGTTTGGATGTAGACAGATAAATTCAGTTTAGTCCGAAGTTCTATTATAAACTGTAGATTGTTTGTGCACGTCTGGGTTCGATTCATAATTTTATCCAACAAATAAATTAATTTTTTTTTTAAGTCCTGCATTTATAGGCCTTTTTATTCTTCGTCGTACGAAGTGTGTACAAAGTTGACAAAAACGACAAAATCGTGTATTCTAAGATAATCTCTCAACCGTACTTTGGCATGCATGTAAAGTATATATGTATTTCTTTAATATATATGGAATCTTTTGATTTTTATTTTGTCTGCTGAAAATTTCTCTATTAAATAAAAATGAACCAAATGTGAAGGGACAACAAACAATGATTTGAACATGCAATCAAAACTGTTGGTGGGCGTATGTCACCGTGCTTCGCTATCTTAAATGTTTGCATATAAAACACGCATTCGATGATACCATAATATTTTAAATTGTCTCAATAAACATTCCTATGTATACATCATTCGTAATTGCATTGCATGTATTAGCATGCATGTAAAAATTGAATCCCCACTATCTGCCTGTCATTCGTAAATTTTAGACTCATGACTATGTGCATGATAAAACCACTTCAAAAGATAGCTTGCCAGGCAAGGTAACATACGCCCACTGGCAGCATTGAATTTGAAAAATAAATTTAGCAATGACTAATGTCTTATCTATTCTGATGCTTACACCAAGTTCCATCAAAATCTTTTGAAAATTAAAGCTTCTTATTGAAACCACAATAGAATCTTGACGCAATTTCACGAAGTCAAGGGCAATTAACTCAAAACAGTTCATTGAAAAACTAAAATTCAAACTCGACTGTTGTCTTATCAATTCCAATGCTCACACCAAGTTTCATCAACAAATCATAGAGGCAGGGGCAATAACTCCAAAACTGTTTATTACAAATGCTGCATTCTAAAATTAAGTACTGTACAAGTATATCATGAAAAAATTCATTGTCATACTACACAAAAATACAACTATCAAGAGTCCCTGGGGTATTTTTTTTTTAGACTTTTTTCTATTGCAATTCAACCATTGTAATACACCCATTATTGTCATTAGAGCTGTATCAAATGATCAAAATAAGCAATTATTATAGCTAGGAATTTATACTTCCAATTATCGATTATCAAACTTCATAATTGGAAGTATAAATTCCTAGCTATAATAATTGCTTATTTTGATCATCAAACTTCATATTAGAGTTTATGTTCTTAATTTGATCATGACACCCATCCGGTTGACAAGAGATATCAGTTTATGAAATATTTTGATGGTAACTGCAAGCTTTATAGACAATATTTTTCTATTTTTGTTATTTTAAGGTTCATTCATCCTTGTAGGTTATAATGAACAATTCCACAAAGTTTGGTCTAAATCATTCAAGAACGTTGACTCAAAAAATAAAGCAAAATAAGCTATTTGTTACATGTATATATATCTGGTCAAATTACATTCATATTAAATATCTGAATACAATTTAATGGTGTAAACCCGGGTTTCCCCTGAATATAACATTTCAAATTTTTGAAAGTCAATTGTAAGCTTTTGTTAAAAATTGGTTTTTATTAGTAAATTTGATCGGTGCATGCCTCCCAAGACTAGGGGTATATAAAGGGGTTACTGAATAAATAGGGGAGCACTGTCAAAACTGAATTCAAAATAATTCTACATATGTACTGCACTTACGTAGACACATCAATGGTGCAAAACTCTTATACATCTGAGCGGATTCTCCAAAAAAATTACATGCATACATTATGCATTACAATATTACCAAATGCGATATTGGAAGTACTTTTTAAACTGTGAAAACATAATGTCTTAAAAAGCAACATAATAGACAATAATATTTATCCTCACCACATCAGAATTGGATGAATCAATTGTTGGGAAGATCTCCTTGCAGCATAATTACTGTTGTAATTACTTTTCGAAATAGTTCTATATCTGTGTTTGTAGGTTTTGTAAACTTTGTTTTCAAAACTTCACATGCAGCCTTCTAGTGAATTCAAAAAAAATAAATAAATAAGTATCATAAAAAACTAAGTAATTATCCGTAAAGATGCATTTGATTAGGTAATACGCTTAAATTGATTAAGCATTTTTCGAAAATGACTTCGTTTAGTGAGTTTTCCAGATTTGACATTCTTGAGAATTAAAATTTTAAAGTTCATGCTAAGATGCAGTATCCCTTTAAAACGCACTATGTATTATGACTTATCTTACTTACCATGCAGACAAAAACCCCACAGCTTTTTGAATCTGTTTGTTGAGGTTGTTTTTCTATTCTGGTAGTCTTAATTTCCAAGTTGTTCTTTCGAAAATAATCCCTATAATGAAAGCAAAATTAGAAGAAAATGAAAAGCATACATTATAAATGAAAATGGTGAAGCAGTCTTTTGAAGTTATTTGATTCTCATATCTAAAATCTTCATAAACATATATATCAAATAAATGTAGTAGTAGTTTTACTTACTTTATGTTGCATAATACTTGACACTTGGAATCAGAATCACCCATTGGATCATAGTACTTGATGATTCCTCTTTTTAATCTCTCAACAGTGACAATCTGAAGGAGGAAAATCAAAAATTGCATCTGCACTATTTCAGAAAAGAAAATAAAAAAAATTAGGGAATATAACAGGTAGGCAAACAAAAAACTTTTTGTCATTGTCATGTGTAAAACCTTGACATCACTTGGCAAATTATTAAGATTATGAGAAAGTACATGTGATCATGATCATGTGTTGCCTGACATGGAATAATAATTTGTACTCCAGTTTACTCTTCAATTTATTATTACATTTGCATCAATAATTTTAGGATTTATCTGCAATAAAAAAAATAAGGATTTATGTTATTGTTTACTGTAGGCCTTCATATTTATCTACTAATACATAAGTATATTTTTATAATTAATTATAAATTATTTTATCTATAATTCTGTATTGTAGTATTTAATTTCAACTTTACTTACATTATCAGATTTCCAACCTAAGCAATCCAAATGCAGATATTTCTGAAAAGTAATTGTGTATTATTTATTTAATACATGGGTCAGAATTAAGTCCAGTGCTACTGTCTAACTTTCAAACCATGGGGCAAATGAATGAATGAGATGAAGTTTCTTTGTATACAACGAGCAGGCTGTGGGATGATATGACGATATTATATGAGTATTTAAACAATGGAGGTGGAAACAAACACTATTCCAGAACATTTGGAATAAGTATTAACTTTATCAAATGTCATAATAATTTGTGCTATTTGGTGAAATCCACTGAGACCAGCCTCTGTACTGAATTTCTTTCCTATAAGGATTGTCTAAGCCTAAAAATTCATGAATATATATTGCTAATCAAATCCCATCAACATAAAAAAGACTATTATCAGACTATTACATAAATTATCACAGTGAAAAGAAATTTTTTAGAAAACATTACGAAATTAAGAATAAATTGCCGAAAAAAAAAATTCCTTTACCTTTTCTACATCTTCAGTGATATCATCTGATGGGTCTTGTATAGTACTGCCTAGGGTGGTGAATGGCTCAGTGGTTAGCGAGTTGGACTGTCGTCTGCTAGGCGACTAGGTGCCGTGGGTTCGAATCCCGATCGGTGCGAGGAAATAAAAATTAGGTCTGCTTCCTAGGCCCGTGCTTTCCCGGAACTACGATTTAGTAGTTTCCACCCCTCTATCTAAACAAAACACACATTATTTTACATTATTATGTCAGATTTGGATCATAGAAATAGGAAACCTTCATATATACAATCATGTGAATACCTACATGGGGAAAATTAAATCTAACTTAAAGAATTACACTCACCTTTAATTGGAAAGCAAGTTTTTCTATTTGCATCAAGAACTAAAATAGAAGGATATCTCCCACACTGCACACAATCAAAGGCATAATCATGGTCTGTAAGAGCTTCAAAATGCAAATAAGCTTTAAAAATATTTTTTGGGTATGATGTATGTAGTGTTTCTCCCAATATGGTGCACATAGTACTAACAGCTGGTGCTAAAATATAAAAAAAATAACTTGATATTATAGCAAAAGCATTTTTGATTAGTTCAAAACACATTTTAACACTTTGAAAAAAAGACAAGGCAACATAATTCAATAATTTGAAACATGTTCTAAATAGTACAACAAAAACCCACTTTAGTACTTGTACGGAGAAGTAAACATACTTGTAATTCATTCATAATGAAGTCCATCTTTATATTCTGCATATTTATAAGTGAATAAACAGACTGGACACTGCTTTGTATAGACAGGGACATCTAAAATATTTAATTAAGAAAACTATAAGGATAACAACAGTAAGCTTTGTAGTTAATTTCTTCAGTGGACTGTAGAATGTGATAAATATGAAAATTACTGGAGAAATTTATTAAACAAGGGAACACTTTTTAATTATAAAAAACAATATATTAAAATTAAGGGCATAGACTGATATATAGATCATTATTCTCAATACTCATATCTCCTCAATACCCATAAAGGTTAAAAAAAAAATTACCTATTTTATTATCAGAAATATCATAAATTGTTGCCTTGGGTCTTTGCCTAAACCTCATCAAAACTGGCGATGTTTCGCAAAACACACAGTTTTCTTCAACTGGAGAGAAGAAGTCAATGTCAAAGGGGTCATTTTTCAAATATGGTGTAACATCGGATGGAATCTTGTGATGCATCCTAAGGAAATATTCTTCTGATTCAGTTTCAACATTGTATATGTTATCCTCCATGGTATGCTCATCTAGTATCTTTTTTTTTTGGTTTGCTTCATTAGTATTAGTGTCATAGCGGACAATTACACGACCAAACTTGGAGAAGTAACTGATGGATTCTGTCCATACTGAAATGTACATGTATGCATTACTCGACCCATCATAGGGTGACCAACTAACAGCTAAATCAACCACCTCTTTTGTAATCTGTCTCTGAGTCTTTGGGTTGGATTGTGATTTCAGGCATGAAATGATATGCTTACAGGCAAATGTACTTATCCCATTTCTTCCAATAGCATTCTTTAGGGGTTCGTGTCCCGAGGGGCATGAAATAGCATAGGGAGGCTTTAATTGGGCATTCCTTGTATACATTTACAAATAGTACACACATTATGCCAATTTTTAAAATTTAAGAAATTAAAATAATAGACTTAATAGAACTTATAAAAAAAGGTTATATGTTACCTCGACTTTGCAATCTATTTCGATCAATATTGTAGCACTGATATTATGAATGATGTTTCCAAAATATCAAAGGATACTGTACCCTGTTCATTTTCGGGGCAGTTTATATTGCTTCAAAAGTTCCATCATATCAATCAAAATTAAAACAATAAAAAGCCAATCCAATTGTATGATTGGTGTTTTAAAGTTTTCATATTTAAATAACTAATTTTTTGAAGAGTTTAACCAAACAATTAATTACACCAATCAACGCATTTTATAACTTACCTTCTTTTATGAGTCTGTCACTTACGTCAATGAGCCCGTCACTACGTCAGTGAGCCCGTCACTCCGTCAGTGAGCCCGTCACTCCGTCAGTGAGCCCGTCACTCCGTCAGTGAGCCCGTCACTCCGTCAATGGAATAATTGATGACGGATTCAGTAAAGTGGTGGATTTCAAGAGCAAATGACGGACAGATTCATCTTTTCAGGACTACCTCATACGTCATTACGTCAGTGAGCTGCGTCACTTGTATATTTCAAAAGCGATTGACTGAATGATTCATGTCCGGGCTACCTCATACGTCAGTGAGATTGCCACTCCGTCAACGGAATGTGTGACGGACTGACGCCAATTACGGATTCAGCGCTATGGCGGATTTCTAGAGCGATGCACTTTAAAATTCATTTGCTTGTACCTTATTTTCGTTTGCTGATGAAAATGAGACATTTCACAATTTGTACGGAGGAAAGTACATAGTTTTTTTAAATGACTTATTGACGTTTTGATTCAAATTCTACCTTAAAATATCGTTTTTTGTTTAAGAACTTATTAAAAACAAAAGTTAGAAAATTGTACGGTAGCATCGACGTATTAATCGACTCCATTGACGGAGTGGCGAACTCAGTGACGGAGTGACGAACTCACTGACTTAAGTGACGGACTCACTGACGTGAGTGGCGAACTCATTGACGGAGTGACGAACTCACTGACGTACAGACGTGTGAGGTAGCCCTTACTCCCTTATTCTAGCATAAATTCAAAACTTGTGGTGCAAAAACCTCGTCACCTCCAAAACGATTCAATAACCTGGTTTAGTTAAGACTGTAAGAAAGCACTGAAAGATCGTGCTTTACGACTGCTTGAACGTGCTCCTTCCGATGACAACATGGCCTCTTTTCGCATTGCACGGACCAAGGCCAGGCGAACTAGGCAAATAGGTCGTCATGGAAGGAGTACGTGTCAAAGATCAAAAGTCGTACGTCTTCCAAATCAGTATGGGATAGGATTCGTAGGATCAAGGGTAAAGCAGATACAATATCTGTTAACCATCTAGAAGTAGATGGCTCAATGCTCACCACACTTCCAGATATTGCTAACTCCTTAGGAAGTAATTTTTCATACAATTCATCCTCAAACTTTTCCTCTGATGCTTTCCAGAGAGTCTGTCTCCGCGAAGAGAATAAAAAGTTTAATTTTACATCTAAAAATGAGGAATATTACAATGAAAAATTTAGTTGAAGTATTCATTATCAGATCCACAAACATCGTCCTTAGCCTACATTAAAAAAACTTTTACTAACATTAAACCAGATATTGGATGACGGTGTCTTCCTCTTTCGTGGAGGATTGCTACTATCATTGACCATCTGCCTTTGCTCACGTAACTTCTGGTCGATTTCTTCGTAAGCTGCCTCTGGGTAGGATGGTGATTTCAGGCAAATGTACTTATACCACTTCGTCCAATAGCATTCATTGTAGCTGAACAAGTGGGATCAAAGTCTTTCAATTTTGTCAGTGTATTTTTAAGGCAATATCTTATGAAATCACTGGCTGAATATCGTCGTGAACTATTACATACATTTTCAACATAACAGTTTGGTTCTGTAATTTTTGCTGATGCAAATTTTTGCCCCCTTTATCATTTCTTGCGGAATTCCTCCTAACTCAAACTTGTAATCACAACTACTAACTAACAGTATAAATCTTAAAATCATCGACTATTTTCACTGTCGTTCACGGTGGGAATGAAACCAAAACGTACCTGAGGATGTCAAGGCAGTGGCCTTCCTCTTGCCTTTATCTGTCAGGTTTTCAAGATATTCTCGCTAGCTTCAGAGAGTTTAAACTGTAATCTGTGTTCCTTGTTGATCATTGACGAGAATTAACTTTCTATGAAAACGCGTGGAAACTCTAAAGCTACTTGGCCCTTCTTTGAGGCGCTTTTCACATCTTCATTCCCTCAAAATGATCTGGATGAAGCACAAGACTCGATGGTAACTCCAAAACGATTCAATAACCCATGGTTAAATAGCACTGTAAGACA
This sequence comes from Nipponacmea schrenckii, assembly GCA_030562195.1. Taxonomy (NCBI): domain Eukaryota; kingdom Metazoa; phylum Mollusca; class Gastropoda; family Lottiidae; genus Nipponacmea; species Nipponacmea schrenckii. The sequence continues at coordinate 12,928,708 of CM060200.1, forward strand.
GCTTTACTACTACATGAACGTGCAACTTCCTATGACAACATGGCCTCTTTTCGCATTGCACCACACTTCTAGATATTGCTAATTCGTAAGGTAGTAGGTAGTATTTTTTCCTTTAATTCATCCTCAAACTTTTCCTATGATGCTTTCAAGAAGGTCCGTCTCCAGGAAGAGAGGAAAAGGTTAAATTTTACATTTTAAAACAGAAGGAATATTATAAAGAATATATAAAGAATTACTTTATCTGAATTGAAATTTCATTACTGGGACTGAAGATATTCATTATCAAATCCTCAAACATCTTCCTTACCCAATATTAAAAAAAAATCAGTCAATGCAATGAGAGTATTTTATAACTCAAGCATAAATCCTATTGAAAATCAGCGAAATCGAAACATTTGCCCTTGTTCATGAAAACGCTTTCAATTTTAGCTTGTAAACACTCTTGAGAGAACAATTCTTAATGGATTTTGATGAAACTTGGCTTAAAGATGATATGTCAAGTAAATAGAAAAAGTTCCAATTTGGAATTTCTGGCTATGAATGATAACCAATGTGACTTATAATAAATATTCCATAATTTTATTTTGATAAAAACATTCATTTTTGATGGAATAATGACTATTTTCCGAAGTTGACTTCAAAATTTCCGCCATATTGAGTGGCCCGGATGTGTTACGTCATTCCTAGAACCCGCTTCTAGAAACAAACATGGCTACCAGTTCTGATTCTGAGTGCAGTTCTCCGTCTTATTTCTCCAATAATGATGACGTTGACGAGTTACAAGTGCTAGAGGACGATAATGAAGAGGAAGTGGAACATTTAGAATATGTTGGGCCGTATATGCATGAGCCAGATGCAGATGACTGCGAAGAACTTGTGCCCAAAATTGAGGACCGACAGTCGTGGAGGCTCGATGGAGGGAGATTGAATGTTTGGAATCTTCCTTAAATGGTCATATGTTCAAATAAGGTGTCAATAGATAGGCCTGGCTATACAGACAGGATAGCCATAATGAAATTACAACTAAAAGCCAGTGTAGGTAGGCCCACATGTATTGTGACATTGTGTGCAGAGACCAGTACTAGTAGACTGTGTGTGCTGCAAAGAGTTGGACAAGACTGCTGATAAAATAGCCGAGGGTGAAGAGTTTCATGCGATAAAGC